>SKCR01004563.1:0-30029 GCA_019454045.1 Zanthoxylum bungeanum | reverse complement strand
CACTCGGTACCTTGCACACGACAATGTCCCCTCGTGACACAATCTCTCGAATAATGTGATACTTTCGTTCCACATGCTTCGACTTCTGATGCGCCTTTGGTTCTTTTGCTTGCGCAATGGCTCCAGTATTATCACGGTATAACAGAATCAGATTCTCGATACTTGGGATTACTCTCAATTCTGTGATAAAGTTCCTAACCCAAATAGTTTCCTTTGCAGCTTCAGAAGCTGTAATATATTCCGCCTCTATGGTGGAATCAGCTGTCGACCCCTGTTTGGAACTCTTCCAACAAACTGCACCTCCGTTAAGGGTAAACACGAATCTTGATGTAGACTTTCTATCATCAGGATCCGATTGGAAATCGGAATCCGTATACCCATTAACGTTTCCTCCATAAATTATAAACTTATCCTTAGTACCTTTAAGATACTTGAGGATATGTTTAATGGTCATCCAATGGTCATTTCCTGGATTGGACTGATATCTGCTCGTCACACTAACTGTGAAGCTTATATCAGGCCTAATACATAACATGACATACATGATGCTGTCCAAACCCGAAGCATAAGGTTGATTAGACATTCTAATCTTATCATCTTCTATTTGCGGACACATCTTCTTCGAAAGATGTAAGCCATGTCTGAACGGTATGTTTGTTCTCTTACAGTTACCAAAATTATATTGTTCTAAGATCTTATCTATGTACGTTGATTGGGATAACCCAATAAGCTTCCTTTCTCTATCTCTATATAGTTTTATGCCTAAGACATAAGAAGCTTCACCCAGGTCCTTCATGGAGAAATTCTTACAGAGGTAAGCTTTGACGCCTTGCATCATCCCGATATTATTCCCAATGATACGGATGTCGTCAACATAGACAATTAAAAATACCACCATACTCACACTGGCCTTCTTATACACACAGGATTCTTCCGAATTCTTGAGAAAATCAGACAATTTGATTACCTCGTCAAATCAAAGATTCCAACTTCGTGAAGCCTGTTTAAGTCCATAAATGGACTTCTTCAGCTTGCATACCATGCCCGAGTTCTCGCGGGATGCAAACCCTCAGGCTGTTCCATATAGATTTCTTCATCAAGAAATTCATTTAAAAAAGCCGTTTTGACATCCATTTGCCAAATCTCATAATCATGATAAGCGGCAATTGACAACAAAATCCTTATAGACTTTAGCATTGCAACAGGTGAAAAAGTTTCATCGTAGTCGACACCGGGTCGCTTCGAGTAACCTTTAGCTACCAATTGGGCCTTAAAGGTTTCAACATTTCCATCGGGCCCTCGCTTTCTTTTGTAAATCCATTTACAACCGATAGGAACAATTCCTTCGGGAAGCGGAACCAAGTTCCAAATTTGATTCTCATGCATCGAGTCCATCTCGGATTTCATGGTGTCTTGCCACTTTACGGAGTTGATGTCCAACATCGATTCTCTATAAGTAAAAGGGTCAGTCTCTTCTACTAAGAGAACATCAAGACTATTTTCTTGTATCAAATACAAGCGTTCAGGAGGTCTAGATACCATTTGCGACCTACTGAGTATGTGTGTTGAAGGTTCTTCATCTTCTTGAACTACAGGTTCCTCCATTAGTTCGTTAGATCCAAGTTGTACTTCATCAAGTTCAACCTATCTATGATCACCATCTTCTAACAAAAATTATATTTCTAGAAATTTTGCAAAGCGAGCTACGAACACATTTTGATGTTCGGTATCATAGAACAAATATCCTTTCGTATTTGAAGGATATCTAGCAAACCTAAACTTCTGCCCTCGAGGTAAAAACTTATTTTGCTGAGCCATTCTGACATATGCAAGACACCCTCAAATCTTAATATAACTAAGATTTGGTTTCCTACCGATCCATATTTCATACAGAGTCGTAGAACAACTTTGGAAGGAATCTTATTCAAAAGATGTGTGGCAGTTAAAAGAGCATAACCCCATAAGTAATAGGGTAAATCTGTATAACTCAACATCGATCGGACCATATCCAATAAAGTCTGATTTCTCCTCTCTGACACTCCATTGTGTTGCGGAGTGCCTGGATGAGTATATTGAGCGAGAATCTCATTCTTCTTTAAATAATCAGTGAAATCTCCACTCATATATTCACCGCCTCGATCAGATCGAAGGCATTTAATATATTGACCAGTCTGTTTTTCAACTTCATTTCAGAATTCCTTGAACTTTTCAAAGTTTTCCGATTTATGTTTTATCAGATAAACATAACTGTACTGTGACAGATCATCGGTAAAGGTAACGAAGTAAGAAAAACCAATGTGTGCAGTCTGACTCATGGGACCACATACATTAGAATATACGAGTTCCAATAAGTCAGTGGCTCGGTGTTCAACACCCGAAAATGAGGCTTTGGTCATTTTACCCCGAATACAAGATTCACAAGTTGGATAAGGTTCAATGGTGAGATCATGTATCAAACCATTCTTAACCAATTGGGTTAGGCGTTTCAGGCCTATATGACCTAACCACATATGTCAAAGTTCAGTATTATTTATATCAGATTGTTTATGTTTATTAATTCCAGTATTAAAGATATCTTGTGAGGTACGCAATATGTAATGACCATGCTCGTTTGGACAACAAGAAATCTGAATATTATTAATATCATATAAATACAAAAAATGATTCTTAATATTTACATTATATCCTTCAGTATCTAATATAAAAAGAGACATAATATTCGTCACACATCCTCGCACAAAATAGCAGTCATTTGATAAAAGTCTCCCACTGGGTAAGGGAATCTCGTATATGCCCACTGTAACCGCATCCGGAGAGTCGCCACTCCCGAATCGCAACTGCATCTCCCCAGATTTCAGCCGTTTACTTCCCGTCAACACCTGCAACATATTGCAAATGTTAATACGACGAGCAGAATCTAAAATCCAATTAGATGTCATAGCTTCACAAGCCAATGTGATATCAATAATAGGAAAAATAAAAGTACATGATGTCGATGCTCTTTCCTTCCTTATTTGTGCAAGATAGTCTGGACAGTTTCTTGTCCAATGCTCGACTTTCTGGCCGTGGTGGCACTTATCTTCAAAAGCTCTCTTGGGCTTCGCTACCTTAGCCTGCGGAAGAATATTGAAGCCTTTCTTCTTCTTTCATTTTGTCTTCTTCCTTTTCACCTTGGATTTGGAAGAAGCGGAAAGTGAAGTAGGTTTCGGAAGGCGAGTCACAACTCATTTATTTAAATCTTCATATGCCGTGAGAAGCATCCTATGCAACTCACGGTAAGAGCAGTGAATCCCATTAATGTTGAAGTACATAACGAACTGACGATATGACGCCGAGAGCTAACCGAGAATGACACTACGTCACAGAGTTTCATTGAGAGGGAAATCCTGGAGCCTCAATTGCTCGATCAAATCGATCAAATGAAGCACACGCGGGCTCACAGTCTGCCCCTCATCAAGTTTAGAATGTAACAGATCCATTGAAACTCTATGAACCACGACATGTTCCTGGTTCATGAACGATTCACGAAGTTGTGTCATCATGTTATATGCATCGTGCATCTCAAAGTAAGTCTTCTTAAGCTCAGAAGAAAGAGAACTCAGAATGAATGATTTAACCCTTAATTCATTATCCTTCCATCTCTAGAAAGTCTCAAATTCTTCAGGAGATGCATCTGGAGATATAACAAGTGGTAATGGACCTTCCAAATGTATCCCATCTTTTCGGAATTGAGGACAATCCTCAAATCCATATCCCAATTCGCAAAGTTCTTAGCGTCTTTTAGCTTATTCGTATCAAACATAAAAGCAAAAGGATTGGTCGGAGGTGCCGCTATCAAATAAACAACGAATCAACGGTTAGCAGATAAGCAGATAAAACAGTTTCATATTATATCATTAAGCATTAACTAGATCATGGATTTTTAACCTAAAAATGCCCCTCCCACTATTTCATGCAAAACTGTAATCCCCAAACAGAATACAAAACATGCGATAATCAAATCATAACATAATAGTGAAAGGTGGACCCCATGAATATATTTCAGCTCACAGCTTTGACACGTTCTCGCCTACGTATATTCATTAGGTAGACAACTCATTGTCAATCACTCAATAGTGACTCATGGGTTTTCGGTCCTGGTCGTTTCTCATTGTGACAGCTTTGGCACGTTCACAAGGAGGCGTACCAAGGTTAAACTTGTCAATGATAAATTCAAGATACTTGCGAAACCTTGACAGCTTTGGCATGTTCAGGATTCTGCTTTTGCTTGAATTCACCTAATATCAAATATATTCGGTACAGATAAATTTGTACCGGCCATATCCTCACAGCTTTGGCAAGTTCTCGGATATAGTCGCAGAAAATTTATCGATAAGCGGTATTTACAAGACGGACCAATTAATATGCATCAAATACATATTAAATTAAAAACCTTATTTTCAAATAGGGATTTTTCCGTAAAAATATGCTTTTACTTTATTTAATCAAATTAAATAAACACATACATGCATAAAGTCAATATTAAAGTAAACATTGAATTTTAAAGGCATAATCATATCGGGTGTCCAGAATCAGACTCGCTCTGATATCATTTTTTGAGGGGGTTTTATATGGAATTACAGGTTAAGCGCAGCGGAACGCGGAAAACAGAATTTTCCGATTTCAAAATTTTTTCTTGGAATAATTAAATAAACTTATTTATTTAATTAACCAATACTTAAAACCTGAAATTTTAACCCAAGAAATCATATTTCCTTTAATTGCCGAATTGCCCTCAAATTTTACAATTTATTCATTTTGGTCCTTAAATGTCAAATACATATTTAATTGATTCCAAATCAATCCCAAAATGATTTATACATGTCTAATACATGAAAATATAAATTGCAACACAAATCCAAAATTTTTAGTAATTGCCAAACAGCCCCATAAATTTCCAGGATTTGCAATTTGGTTCTTTTTGGTTCAAAACACATCAAGATCAAATCCATTGAATCCCAAACTTAATATACATCATAAATACATCAAATTACATCACATATATGAAAAGCCTCAAAATTGGATTAGGTTTAGAATCATAATTTCATAAATGACACCAATTGCACAATTTACACTAAATTGATAAAATTCAACACTTTAATCAATCCAATAATTCACCAAACAGGTCTCACCACTTGAAATAACTTAAGAAAAATTCTAGGTTATAATTGAGTGGAATTAAAACTCTAGAATTGAAACTTTAATCTCCAATTAATCAAATAAGCTTAATTACTCCTAATTAACTTATTAATTAATCATACATGCTAAACATCTTCAAACAAGTTTCCAACACATTTAATTATAAACTAAAAGAGTAGAGACATCAACTTAGCAACACAAATTGAAGGTAAGATTAATAGAAATATTTTCTAAGTTGAAGTATGTAAAAAAATACTTACAAAAATTCCAAATTTTGGCTTTGTTTTTCCTTTCTTTCTTCAACTTTCTCTCAACTCCCTTTGTAAATATTTGTGTAACTTGTTACAATAATGAAAATGAAAACCAAAATAATTTATACCTCATTTTTTCTTGTTGCCGTGAACCACCAAAATGAAATAATAAATTATTTAACTTGTTTTATTTTCATTAGTCCAAGTTTCACTTATTAAAGATATCCTTTATCTAAAATAAAGCAAACTTACATGTGTTACCAATGGTAACATGCCATTTTCTAACTTTAAAAAGCAAATGATGATTTAAGATATTTGTTACTTTAATTATTTTAATCATATAACATTTATATAATTAAATAATTAAATACAAATATCTTAAATATATGTATTATATTTACATTAAATAATCAAAATACTTATATCAATCATATATGTTAAATATCATAATTTGATATTTAATTAATGTGTATTTAATAAAATCAAGTATTAAATAAAAATACACATTAATTCGAAAATGATGATTATTTCCCGATTGCATGTATTTTTCATTTAACCGTTAAACGAGTTATAAATAATCAGTATTATTCATAAAAATTTCCCTAGTACTCTACGAGTATATCTCATTAGTGAGACTCTCTAGGTTAGACCCAGCCAAGGTTCCGGTTCGGAACCGGAACTGAACCGGAACCGAACCGGTTCGGTTAGGGTTCCTCCCCTAGCCGAACCGGTTGGAACCGTTGGAACCGTACGGTTCCGGTTGGAACCGGTTTGTATATATATAATAATATATTTTTTTAATTTTTTAATTAAGATTTTTATTTGTAATTTAATGTAATTATGTAATGTAATTTAACTTAATTTGTAATTTACATAAGTTTATTTGTAATTATGTAATTTTATTTGTAATTATTTCAAAAATAATAATTTAATATAATTATTTGTAATTTGAGTTTTATTTTCAAAAAAGTAAAAAAAAAAAAAAAAAAAAAAAAACCGAATGGAACCGGAACCGAACCGGAATTAACACGGTTCTGTTCCGGTTCGGAACCGAACCGAACCGTCGGCCCGGTCTACTCTAGGTTCATGCATATCCGTCACGAAATCAAATTTCGTGTCCATAATTCACCCACCCGTAAATTATGATGAACACGGATAAACTCTCTGAACCATACAGGTCGAGGTCACTGCATACGTATAATTCCTCCGTCACAGGTATCCGGATTATTCCAGAGATATAGATACAAACGTCAAATCTCTATAAATATAATCACGTCGGTGTTTCTATTAGCAATCCCTAAATAACACTTAAAACTGATTTCTACACTGTACCACGGGCCCATGGATTTAACAGATTGCTAATTCCATATTGAATACCTATGCTTTGTACACAGAGCTGACAGATCATTTCTTGATACACACAGGATATCCTGAGCATCAGTCCACACCCAACGAAAAGGCGGAGGTCTAATCTAAATAGATCGGTGACGTGACTGCCATCTAAGTGTGGAGGGTAACTCATATATCCACAATGGTATCTCAAGTCAAAGAATCACTATGCTCACTCAACCCGAGAAGATTCTTATTGACGTTGGTGTACCATCCATTAAGAATCTTCGGTGAGTCGTTCAATATTTATCTGCTATAAACACATACACGTCTATACGAGTCTCCAAGACTCATGGTTCATTGAGAAACCATCAGAATCCAAGATTCCAATATACGACATGTACTAGTCTCTACGGGTTTACTTTACTTACCAAGTAGTGTAAACCTTGACCGGGAACAATAAACGTCATGATACAACTCAATGTCAGTTGCAACGCTTTTGCAACAGTATCATAACTAATCATTCTAAGGTCTGTTACGTCTTTACCATATAAAAGATGAAATTATATAAAAGAAACTGTTTATTTTATTCATAATAAAATGTTACATTAGTATTTACAAGGAAATACATAATAAAATTGGCGCTCAGATCACCAACCCTAACAAAATGTATGTGGTGGACGGACGGAGGCGAAAAAGTTGTGTACGACTGTAAATGGACCGAGCCCTTCACAGGTCAAACTCGACACATATTTCGTTTGGTTCGAAATCGATTCGTTTAATAAATGATATACTCGAACTCGAAAATAATAACTCGATTATTAAATAAAACTGACTAATAAAATCTCGAATCAAGTTCAATTCCAATATTTTCTTAACGAGTCGAGTTCAAACAACATATATAAAGCTCGATTTGAGTTCAAGTTTATATAAATGTTTATCTAGTCGAGTTAAGCCGAATAGTTGTGTTGAAAGCTCTAGCATTTGATTCCTATGTTATATTATATATTTAATTTTTTTTTAACATTTATTTATAACTTTATGGATGGACATAATCCATAGTTGACCACTTTACAGATGCAAATAAATCAAATAATTATGGAACATACATTAGAACTTCATGGGAAATTATATAAAGTGACCTAATTTTAGGGTTTTTTTTTCTCCCTCAAATAGCTATTATATATATATATATATATATATATTTTAGCCAACAACATCAAAAAGAGATTAAAATATCCTTATAAACAAATTATTACACTCTCTTTATGCAAACATTATAATTTTTTCTTCATCTCTTCCTCTTTCATCCATCTTATTCTCTCTCAAAGTCACAAAACACAAGTAATTAAAAACAAAATGGAAATAAAAAATTATATATGTAAAATGATATGGATTAAATATGTAAGATTTTATTAAAACTTCGTAGGTAATAATAGAGCACACGAGGTGTTCGATAAAATATTACTCTTAGGGGTGTGTACATCATGGATGTGCGATGAGTGTCGTCAAATACTCATCGCACCATGTGATGGGTGCCATAGCACATCCATCACACAGTCATTGTTATTTGCTGTTATGAGTTTATTTCAAATGTAATTTTATCCAAATAGAATTTATTTAGATAAATGAGTAATAAAAATAAAATATTGACTATTCGTGTTATATATATATTGCTTAATTTTTATAATTGGCCAAACTTCATCGGTTGGTGCAATGCCCTACGAGCTACGACAATCAATTGCCCACTTCTAGGTTGTTTGTCTTGTTGTCAAAAAAGTTTGGTTCCAACTAAACAAAAAAAGAAAAAAGTTTTTACTTTAATTTAATTGGTAATGTCACATGTTGCGTTAGCTTCGTCACCCGATGGATACGTTAATTTCAGCTTTACCTTGTTAGACTAGACTCGGAGAATGCAGAGCCATGAGAGATGCACTTTCCTCATCTTCTTAGCCCCGCTAGTGATACCTATTTAATGGGATGATAAATCACTAAAATCACTTGTATAATGAACAATAAGGCAATTTATGAGCCGGTTAAATACAATAAGTTCCACTAATCCACTGAAGTTAAATCATCTTATCCATCCAAAGATACAAGTTCTAAACGAGTTCCTGAAAATTAAAATCTTACTTTAAGTTAAACCTAATAATAATATTTTAAAGGAATTAGGGACTAAACTTTTTTCCAAATGGATTTGGGGGCTCCGAGCCACAAATTTCTCCCTTAAATTTCTTCTTATACCTATCTATCCTTCAAAGCTGGCTCTACAAAGATCGAAGTTAAATGATAGAAACCATCCATCTAACACAACTCTTTTAAGCATGAAAAGCAATTTTTTTTCCCTTATATATCCAAATGGGCCGTGCTGTGAGTGTGACAATAAAGAAAAATGAACTGTTTTTTTTACCACATCTTTTGCTTCGCCATTATCGTTTTTTTCATATATAAACGTGTTGCGTTGATTGAATTGCATGAGCAGAGGCCAGCTGTTGTGCATTTTTGTACAGCTGTTTTTGTCAAGTCTATTTCATTGTGAGGAACTGAGGATGATTCTTTAAACTTGTTCGTAGGAGTTTCAAATCAAGGTAAATGTGGGAAACTCTCATATATTTGATGAAATTAAATAAAAATTTTCTCTTATTTTAAAATTAAGTAAAACTCTCATCGTATTTAAAAAACACAAATTTTAACATTAAAAATCTCAAATCTCAATTGGGTTTCGGGATTCATAGTCATTCGGTGCATGATTCATGACGGTTTTTTATCCCAATTCAAAAAATAGTCAGGATTCATGATTATTTTATCTTCCCGAATCACAATCAGAATGGAACGAGCGCGATTAAGAAATGAATGTCCCGACTACCATCTCTCTCATATTTTACGATGATAATCAAAATATTTATAATAAAACCCAATAATAAATGATTTCGTTTAATTTTCACCAAATATAAATAAGTTTTTTTTGCTAATTTTCCCTTTCAAGCGACGAGTATGATCTTTTCCTAATATCTTTGTTTGTTAGCTAGTTGAATTGGCAATTTCGGCTAGATATTTTCTTATTAATGCTCTCAAAGAAAAAATGTCTTGCGTTGTGCATGTGGTAAAATTTTATTAATTAATAGTAAGTGTACGCGGTAGGGTGGATAAAACTCTTTAATATTTGTTCTGCTATACATAAGTTAATTAATAATTATGTAGAACTTGGATACATTCAACCAATAAATATACGTATGAAAAAAGATCAGAAGACAAATTGGTAGATACATATGGATCAATCGAGATTTTTATATTCTTAGAATTATTATCATGTATATATTTCAGTTGGTTATGTAGAAACAAATACACTTATCAAAAATCCAATGAAGGAAACATATGTTTTTTTTTTTTTTTTTTTTTTTTTTTTTTTTTTTAAATTTTACATTATAAAGGTTTTTTTGAAATCGATTTCCCGTGCCAACTATTTTTATCAATGCTAATAAAATGTTCAAATTTTCAGGGGAACTTCTTTTACTAAATAGCTTATCAAATTTCAAAAGCCAATAGATAAAGAAAAATGCTAAATGATCCAAATAGTGCACACTAAATTGAATATAATTAGAAAAGCAAAATATATTTTTTAATCTTATAAGTTGTTGATGGTGGTTTTTTTTGGCCCACAAGAAGTCAGAATCACAAGGATGGGTATAAAATGGATTTCCGTTTCCAATGTTCGGGGCCCAAGCCCAAGAAGCAGGGGCGTCAAGCCCAGTGAAGAGCTCGGGGTCGGTTCACATTTGATACCCGACCCGAGGTGTAAAGATATTCACATAATCAATGGGAAGAAAGGCCTCAGACCCGACCATTGTAGCTGTTGTTTCTGTCTCCCGACCTGGTAGGGCGGGTCGGGGTGGTAACGATATGATCAAGTCCAGGTGACGTAAGCCCTGTATGGGAACCTGCGTTCTCCAAAAATATCTAATGTGACAGAAACGGGCCACCAACTTGTCCTCTGGCACACGCTATCGCATAGGAGCAGTTGGAATACAGGCTGACATATGGGCTAAAACGTGTAGCAGAGGGTAAAGTAGCATGGTTTAATGAGATGTCAGGTGACAGAGCTACTTTCGGTAGAGCAGTTTCGGAAGAGAGCCATCGAATTAATGGTAGATTCATGTGGCCAACGTCATGAGATTGATGTAACAATAGAATTTGCCCTAGTAAATAAAGGGATAGAGAATTCATTGTAAAGAGTTGGCTAATTCTATTTCATTCTTCACTTATAATAGAGAGCAAAAAATTTAAGTGTAAGAGTGAGCTTGTAAGAGGTCGGTCGACGAGCTCGAGAGATAGACAGGTCGGTCATACCCGACCACGTAATAAAAACTTTATTTTCCCTTGTGTCTATGGACGTAGGTTGGATTTATTCCGTTGAACCACGTTAAACCCTTCGTTTTATCTGTGTGTTTTCTCATCTTTTGCTAAGTTTGTATTTGGTCCCCAAAATTCACAGTTAAAAGAATATTATTCGAGGAGTGGTTTTTCCAAATTACCCGTGTAATGAAAATCAGCCGTGAACCTACGTAATGAATGATAAATGAATGTATATCCTCGATATAGAACAATAATTTAAGCCAATCAAATCAATAATATGATAGATAAATGGAAAAGCAAAAGCCATGCATCCACCACAAAAGTGCTTTTCCAAATTACGTATACAAACCATCAGGATGTCCTTATCAAGCACCTACACCTCTAGTGTAATTTTATTCCTATAAATACCAACACTCTTGTTCTCATTTATGCACAAAGAAGAGAGAAATAAATTAAAATTTAGCCATGGCCATCTCTAAAGCTTTGATTGCTTCAATCCTCCTCTCACTTCTTGTTCTTCATCATCTTGTTGAAGCTGATCATGTGGTAATTAAGTTTCTAACATTATCAATGCTCAATTATTTGATTTTTGAATTAATTAAATTATTATTGTGATTCTGATTATATATATATATATTGCTTAATTTTTATAATTGGCCGAACTTCATCGGTTGGTGCAATGCCCTACGAGCTACGACAATCAATTGCCCACTTCTAGGTTGTTTGTCTTGTTGTCAAAAAAGTTTGGTTCCAACTAAACAAAAAAAGAAAAAAGTTTTTACTTTAATTTAATTGGTAATGTCACATGTTGCGTTAGCTTCGTCACCCGATGGATACGTTAATTTCAGCTTTACCTTGTAGACTAGACTCGGAGAATGCAGAGCCATGAAAGATGCACTTTCCTCATCTTCTTAGCCCCGCTAGTGATACCTATTTAATTAATGGGATGATAAATCACTAAAATCACTAGTATAATGAACAATAAGGCAATTTATGAGCCGGTTAAATACAATAAGTTCCACTAATCCACTGAAGTTAAATCATCTTATCCATCTAAAGATATAAGTTCTAAACGAGTTCCTGAAAATTAAAATCTTACTTTAAGTTAAACCTAATAATAATATTTTAAAGGAATTAGGGACTAAACTTTTTTCCAAATGGATTTGGGGGCTCCGAGCCACAAATTTCTCCCTTAAATTTCTTCTTATACCTATATATCCTTCAAAGCTGGCTCTACAAAGATCGAAGTTAAATGATAGAAACCATCCATCTAACACAACTCTTTTAAGCATGAAAAGCAATTTTTTTTCCCTTATATAACCAAATGGGCCGTGCTGTGAGTGTGACAATAAAGAAAAATGAACTGTTTTTTTTGCCACATCTTTTGCTTCGCCATTATCGTTTTTTTCATATATAAACGTGTTGCGTTGATTGAATTGCATGAGCAGAGTCCAGCTGTTGTGCATTTTTGTACAGCTGTTTTTGTCAAGTCTATTTCATAGTGAGGAACTGAGGATGATTCTTTAAACTTGTTCGTAGGAGTTTCAAATCAAGGTAAATGTGGGAAACTCTCATATATTTGATGAAATTAAATAAAAATTTTCTCTTATTTTAAAATTAAGTAAAACTCTCATCGTATTTAAAAAACACAAATTTTAACATTAAAAATCTCAAATCTCAATTGGGTTTCGGGATTCATAGTCATTCGGTGCATGATTCATGACGGTTTTTTATCCCAATTCAAAAAATAGTCAGGATTCATGATTATTTTATCTTCCCGAATCACAATCAGAATGGAACGAGCGCGATTAAGAATGAATGTCCCGACTACCATCTCTCTCATATTTTACGATGATAATCAAAATATTTATAATAAAACCCAATAATAAATGATTTCGTTTAATTTTCACCAAATATAAATAAGTTTTTTTTGCTAATTTTCCCTTTCAAGCGACGAGTATGATATTTTCCTAATATCTTTGTTTGTTAGCTAGTTGAATTGGCAATTTCGGCTAGATATTTTCTTATTAATGCTCTCAAAGAAAAAATGTCTTGCGTTGTGCATGTGGTAAAATTTTATTAATTAATAGTAAGTGTACGCGGTAGGGTGGATAAAACTCTTTAATATTTGTTCTGCTATACATAAGTTAATTAATAATTATGTAGAACTTGGATACATTCAACCAATAAATATACGTATGAAAAAAGATCAGAAGACAAATTGGTAGATACATATGGATCAATCGAGATTTTTATATTCTTAGAATTATTATCATGTATATATTTCAGTTGGTTATGTAGAAACAAATACACTTATCAAAAATCCAATGAAGGAAACATATGTTTTTTTTTTTTTTTTTTTTTTTTTTTTTTTTTTTTAATTTTACATTATAAAGGTTTTTTTGAAATCGATTTCCCGTGCCAACTATTTTATCAATGCTAATAAAATGTTCAAATTTTCAGGGGAACTTCTTTTACTAAATAGCTTATCAAATTTCAAAAGCCAATAGATAAAGAAAAATGCTAAATGATCCAAATAGTGCACACTAAATTGAATATAATTAGAAAAGCAAAATATATTTTTTAATCTTATAAGTTGTTGATGGTGGTTTTTTTGGCCCCCAAGAAGTCAGAATCACAAGGATGGGTATAAAATGGATTTCCGTTTCCAATGTTCGGGGCCCAAGCCCAAGAAGCAGGGGCGTCAAGCCCAGTGAAGAGCTCGGGGTCGGTTCACATTTGATACCCGACCCGAGGTGTAAAGATATTCACATAATCAATGGGAAGAAAGGCCTCAGACCCGACCATTGTAGCTGTTGTTTCTGTCTCCCGACCTGGTAGGGCGGGTTGGGGTGGTAACGATATGATCAAGTCCAGGTGACGTAAGCCCTGTATGGGAACCTGCATTCTTCAAAAATATCTAATGTGACAGAAACGGGCCACCAACTTGTCCTCTGGCACACGCTATCGCATAGGAGCAGTTGGAATACAGGCTGACATATGGGCTAAAACGTGTAGTAGAGGGTAAAGTAGCATGGTTTAATGAGATGTCAGGTGACAGAGCTACTTTCGGTAGAGCAGTTTCGGAAGAGAGCCATCGAATTAATGGTAGATTCATGTGGCCAACGTCATGAGATTGATGTAACAGTAGAATTTGCCCTAGTAAATAAAGGGATAGAGAATTCATTGTAAAGGGTTGGCTAATTCTATTTCATTCTTCACTTGTAATAGAGAGCAAAAAGTTTAAATGTAAGAGTGAGCTTGTAAGAGGTCGGTCGACGAGCTCGAGAGATAGACAGGTCGGTCATACCCAACCACGTAATAAAAACTTTATTTTCCCTTATGTCTGTGGACGTAGGTTGAATTTACTCCATTGAACCACGTTAAACCCTCTGTTTTACCTGTGTGTTTTCTCATTTTTTGCTAAGTTTGTATTTGGTCCCCAAAATTCACAGTTGAAAGAAGATTATTCGAGAAATGGTTTTTCCAAATTACCCATGTAACAAAAATCAACCGTGAATATACGTAATTAATGATAAATGAATGTATATCCTCGATATAGAACAATAATTCAAGCCAATCAAATCAATAATATGATAGATAAATGGAAAAGCAAAAGCCATGCATCCACCACAAAAGTGCTTTTCCAAATTACGTATACAAACCATCAGGATGTCCTTATCAAGCACCTACACCTCTAGTGTAATTTTATTCCTATAAATACCAACACTCTCGTTCTCATTTATGCACAAAGAAGAGAGAAAGAAATTAAAATTTAGCCATGGCCATCTCTAAAGCTTTGATTGCTTCAATCCTCCTCTCACTTCTTGTTCTTCATCATCTTGTTGAAGCTGATCATGTGGTAATTAAGTTTCTAACATTATCAATGCTCAATTATTTGATTTTTGAATTAATTAAATTATTATTGTGATTCTGATTATATATATATTTATATGTAGGTGAGCACAAACAAAGGATCTGGTTATCTCAAAACAACAATTGGTAATATTTTTTCAATCAGCCAAATACTAGCTACTACTATTAGATTTATTTATACACAATAACAACTTTACAACAAGGAATTTTTCTTAATAAAATGATGACTAAATTTAAAGACAAAAAACACACACACAAATGCAATGTGTTTTTTCATATATATATATATTTTTTATATACCTTTTAATTGAGTCGTCATTTTATTGGAATGAATGATTGATATCTTACTAGAAACATGAATCATAAATACATTAAATGAATACTCATTCAATACAAAATAAAACTGTTGTTTATCCTTTTATACTCGTTCTGTACTCATGAAATATATTTATTATTAGAAGATGACTCTCTCTATATATAGCTGAATAATCATTAATTATTATTATTATTATTTTTAATTTGTTTTTGTGCAGACTGTGGAAGTGCATGCAAGGCCAGGTGCCGGTTAGCGTCGAGGCAAAGAATGTGCCACAGGGCATGTGGAACCTGTTGTGCCCGTTGCAATTGTGTTCCCCCAGGCACTTCAGGCAACACTAAGGTCTGCCCTTGCTACGCCAGCTTGACTACCCACGGTGGAAGACGCAAATGCCCTTGAATTATATATATATATATATATTTTTTATAAAAAAAATCTGCTTTAATTTCGAGTTTCTATATTTATATCGTGCATCATATATATATGATGACCTCATAATAAATGAATAAGACGATGTTAATTCATTATGTATAATTGAATTATATGTTGGTATTATATATATATGTGTGTGTTGTTTATAATTTGAATAAAGATTAATGAGAGGTTTCTTTTCTTCTCTCCTTTTTAATTAACACTTTGTTTTCTTATAATAATCTCTAATAACAACAAAAGGGTTAATTTAGTTCATAATGTTTGACGACGATTATGTTATTGTTTGCATCTTCTGTACCGAAAATGAAAAAAAAAAAAAAAAAAAAAAAAGAAAAAAAGAAGGCCCAATACGTTCATGTAGTTAGTGAACTTGCATAAGTCACATTTTAGATTATACGACTCCAACCATACACTTTCCTCATCATCTACTCAAAATAATTAGAAAGTTTTAGATTCCTTTGGTATTGATATATAAAAATTATGAAGTGTATTACTTGTAAGTGTTTAAAATCATATTAATTTTTTTAAAATCAAAATTATTTGAAATATCTTAATAATAGATTAAACTAACCTAATTAAATATATAACACTCATAAACTAACATTGATATTGAGTGTTTTGTTATGCCTGTTATGGTTGTCAAACTTTTCTCTATAGATTTGTTTTTGGAAATGTTGGAAATTTCACCATCAAATCACCCGATCCGAGTTTAAACAGAACATGTAAAATCTCTAACTGTCCCAAATTGTTACAAAAATTACACCATTTGATTCGAACCTAAAATTTAACAACCAAATACTAAATTTTATGTCACAAAACTACTTCCTTTTGAGTAATTCTCTTTATAGATGCTAATGACTTTTCATGATATCTATTCACCCATATCATTTATCTCACGCAAGCTCTTGCCTTTGTTTGCTCATTATATATGCTAGTTCTTATATTTGTTTTATTAGAGGTGTAAAATGAATCAACGAATCAAATTTGTATCGAATCCTAAATAAATCGAATCAAAATCTAATGGATTCGTATTTGATTCATTTATTAAACGAATCATAATATCAGGATTCGTATTCTATTCGTTTATTAAGCAAATCGAATACGAATATTCGTTTAGTCATGATATTTTTCCATAATATAATTTACCATAATTTATTTACATTAATTCTTCATAAATATATACATATGAAATATGTATTTTAAATATTTACTAAAAATATTTCACCAAATATCGACAATATTATTTTTCTACGATAATTAGTCATAATTTCTCAAATATTAATGGAAAATAACAATAACTAGTTAAAAAAAAAAAAAAAACGAATCCTAAACGAATAAACGAATTAATGAGCTTAAATTCGTATTCGATTCGTTTATTAAACGAATCGAATCGAATTGACTATTTATTAAACGAATTCATTTTTTCAAACCCGTATTCGCTTTAAAACGAATCGAATGAAACGAATAAACAAATCATAACCCAAATTATAACCCCTGATTTTTATTGCAGCTTTTGAAAGGCGTGGAACTCATTATATTCATTTATTATATGTGTGTACTTAATTTTTCATTGAAAAAAAATGAAGATTGAAAGTATATATTTACTTAGTACTTAAAAACCACACTACTGCCGCATAGCTTACATGAGCCTGTGATCACAATTGAGATAGAGATATGGAAATGAACATTATTTGACATAATAAATAGCCTACATCGATCGATTGACTTGATTGACTATTACATAAGGGTGTGTTTCGTATATTGGATTATGTTATATTAAGCATTTTATACAATATTCATTAATATAATATAATAGTTGATGATAATGTTGTTCATCCCGTATTGTATTATTTAATGTTGTCCATACCGCATTAATAAATGATGGGGAGAGGTGTTGGATTATAATACATTGCACTAAAAATTAAAAAAATTATTTTTTCTTCTCTAATCATCAATATTATTTTATTTATATTAAAATTAAAATTAAAATATTAAAATTAAAAAAATTTATAAAAATTTAAAAAAATTTAATCAATGCTAAATTAAAATTAATATTAAAAATTAAAATTAAAATATTTATAAATATTAAAAATATTATTAAAATATTAAAAAATATATTACAAATTATTCAAATATTAATATTAAAATATTAAAATTAAAATTAAAATTAAAAAATATTATTAATATATTAATTTTAGTATTAATATTAAAATATTAAAAATTAAAATTAAAATATAAAATAATTTTAATATAGTAAAGTGTAGAACTAAACACTGTATAATATTAATATAATACAAATTATTGCAATGCACATTAATAAATATATCATGTATTAAATAATACAATATAACTTAATATAATACAGTGTGTCAAACACACCATAAGTTCATATAAGAGTGTGTATATTTTTATTTTCCTATATTTTAAATAACTTAAATGATGATTATATTTATGAAATTTTTTTATTGGTGTAGTTGTGATGATTAAAAGAGTTAGAGTTAGAATATAAAAAAACATAAGTAAATATTAGATTTAGTGAATGTTAATATTTTTTAATTTTTTATTGTTATTATTAAAAAATTGAAAAAACTGAATTATACAAAACCGAACAATAAGTTTTTAAAAAATGAATAATTATAATTAGTCATTTTTTTTTTTATAATATATCGAATAGACCATAGAGAGGCCCACTACACGAACTAGCTGGGCTAGGCAATTCTATTTAGTATTTGGTATAGGAGCTTTATTTTCCGTGTTTAGGATTCATTTCCCTTTTTCCCTTAAAATATTATTGGCATTTTCTGAACGCAGCTAGCTGCCTACAATACATGCCCCTCCACATTGGATGATAACAAATTTCTCTGTTAAAAAGCAAAACTCTAAAATTGATAGCATATGAACAATAATTTATCATAAAAAAACAGCTAGGAAATCAAGTCAAACAAATCCAACTAACCTCTTATTTTGATTAATTCAAAAGTGATTTTCTCCAAACGATTCCAATTTCCAAATAAATGCCATTTTCTTCCTAACAAGTGATTCTCTCTCATATATAGATATTGATATGATAGGATTAGGTCCCTGAATCTCCTCAGCATGCACCTGCCCGGCCCACTAATAATTATTGCTCTCTTCGCTTCCCCTGAAAAACTTTGGCAAATAATCAAATTATGCAACTAAATAAATAAAAGGCACTCTTTTTTTTTTATATATCAATATATTCAACAGATTGACCAAAATATTTTCTAAAACAAATCAAGTCTCATTTAAGCTATTTTAATGTTCTCACCCAACTCTCATTTTTATTCATGTCAGAAAATTCTCAAGCTCACCTTCCATCATTTCCAAGCTCACCAGGGAATCCTGCAAAAGATTGCATATATATGAATATTCACAAGTCACTCACCCAAATGAAAAACATATAAATACAACCATATTTGTAAAATATATGACTATGATCGTATAGTCATTGACTGTGGTTTATCGAAAAATTCTCACTATATCGATAATAAAACAGGCTTAAGTTAAGTTTTAGATGTAACCTTATAAGTAAAAATTGGGGTAAGCCATAATTTATACTTTGAGTATAACAAATAAACCATTGAGCGATAGTTTTCCTGAAAGGAATCAGAAATTATCATACCCTAAAACCCTCAAAACGAGAATTTATTTATTTATTTTTATTAATCAAAGCAAGATTCACGTATGGCATTTATGATAGCCAAAAACATAGCACAAGTTTCTAATTAATGCTTGAAGCTGGCGAGTGTGATTCAATCTGTTGGTGCCATGAATGAGAAAGATGGAGTGAATGAGAAGAGGGAAAGTGAGAGACTGAGTTTTCTGTATTTTGTATTTTGTTTTTTGTTTTTCCATGAATGAGAATGAAAGCAATGTGAGAAGCCACTGAAATCACATGAATGAAAAATGGAAGATGTCCCGGGGGTGTGACTTGGTAGTAAAGTGTTTAGAATTTGATTGTCAGATCATGAGTTCAAGTTCGAGTGGTGTATTTCTTTGTAAGACCACTTTTAGAATTTCGCTAATTTATGACAGAAAAAAATATCACGAAATGTCATAAATCAATGATAATTTTGTGTCATAAAAAATATGACATATATGTCATGTTTATATTTGTTCATTCTTAATAATTTATTGTAAACTAATATGGCAGAAAAATATCATAAATTAATACACGTCGTTTTAATTTATGACAGTTTTATATCATAATTCTATAAAAAATTAAAAAATAACAACGACAAATGGATTGGAACCTGTAATTTTTGATTTGATATATTTATTTTCAAACATCAACTAGACTACTCTTTGAACTAGAAATTGAGTTTCGTAAATAATTTTATTTATAATAATAAAATTACAGAAAAAAAAAATTCCAACAAAAATTTCAAGTATCAATTTCAACATCCACTTCACTTATTCATTCTCACGGTTCCCTCTCAAACTCTCTCAAAAACTAAATAAATGTCAGTGTTGGAGATTCTAGGGCCCAAGGATCACAAATCAAGCATGAACATGTGTGAATACAAGCTCCAAGCTTCGTCGAATGGTTCACGGCTCATGGATGGACTTCCCTATCACCTTCGCATTGATCCCAGAGTGTGCTAGCACTCTCGATTTTGCCACAAAATCACACTTTGCTTCCCATTTTCCTCTTGAAAATTCGGCAGTTTCCCATTTTCCTCTTGAAAATTCGGCAGTGAGCTGCCAAGAACAAAAGAAAAATACAGCCCTAAAAGGCGTGAGAGAGAGAAAGAATTAGTGCTCAAAAACGTGAGCAAAGAGAAGAAAAAGAAAGATTAAATATGTGTGTTGATTTTGGTAATTGATTATTAAAATCATATACCAAACTTTTGCTTTTAAAAAGGCAAACAAATAAAAGCTATCAACCACCACATTAATCAATCACATCAATCACTCAAGTTGTCAAGTCATATCACTCAAAGTGACAAGTGATTTGACGCATGACACGACTAATGATTTAACGCTTGATTTGACTTGCGTGCCGCACTCGAATTCGAAATGCGAATGCGCTCGCAAATAATCCCGGGCTCGGGTTCGCTAATTCCAAATTAACGAATTTTCCGTTGTGTCGTAATTACATGATTACGCCTAGCGAAATCACTATTCACGTCGCTAACGAATTAATTCTAAATTAATTTGTTCGCCCGAATTAAAATCTAATTTTAATTCCGCGTCGAAATCTAATTTCATTTAATATATCAAATATACTAATTCATCGATTAATTCCAAATTAATCGTTATCTCTCTTTAATTGATATTTTATCCCAGATAAAATATCTCCGCAATTAATCCCAGATTAATTTTCTCTCTCATCTAATTAATCCCAGATTAATTGAAAGTGCGAGTCATACGTCATCGGTGAATCTTTGGGAAGCGACCCATGAGATCCCCGGATATGTTGGCAGAAAATTCGGTCGTCGGACTATCCAAACACGTAAGTACCTCGTAGTACGTTTTACCGATTTACAAGACAAGGTTGGCCTCTAGCAAAGCGCCATGCCTACCCAATTCTCCGGAAATATCCTTACAGAGATAAAGGATCTGTATCAGACGTAGTATACGTAGTATTGCGTATTTCTGTCCAGTATCAGATGATCACATGCGAGGCCTGAGGCTGGTACAATGTCTGCCCCGTACGAAGCATATATCGGATAACGAGTAACTAGTCTCTTTAAAATCGGATAATAATGACCAAGTCATATTATCCCGACGGTTGCAACCTTATATAGAGAACCAGTTCTGTATCCCTGCGCGATCATCAACTCCATATGACTGGAGTGACACTTCCGTCTTGACATCACACCCAACACACTACGATTCTCGATATACCCAGAATTGGCGTACACAGAAACTGGTTAAAGCCCTGGACGACCTCAACCAAAGTATATTGATTGTCGTATGCATTAGCGGTGCAAGTCTCAGGTTAAGACCAAATACACCTACCCTGATTTCGGACTTCCATAAACACATAGTCATACTACCAATGGAATTCCGAGGGGGTCTTATCCAGAGCGAAGCTGTTTCCCGTACCATCGGTGAAACACAACCTCCTATTACACGTGCATGAGTATCCTATACCCAAATATATGAGAACTATGCCGTTGTGCCCTCACAACGCAACAAGTGTAATACTAGTCTTTTACACATTCATCGATGTCCAATCTCGATAATGCTCTGACTATGGATGTTTAATTATTTATCTACGTGGACTGATACTGTCTCATATCATTCTCCGTCCATGAACAAATCATATGGACCTCTCATCATTTATACATCTAGGTGATCTAATCACAAATGATAAGAGTGCAATCTCATTTGTCACATAGTTAATTTGTACAACAACACCATGATCTGTACAAATAGTGACGCTATGGGTCATAATTGTCCAACAGTCAGTCGGTAATTACTGACCAAAATAGTTGATCGGTAAATTTTCAGGATATAAAAATAAACTTTCCTCTTTCCCTGCCTCATTGCTCAATGTATTCTTCATTTCCAGAATTCTGCTCCAGTCTTGATAAGTTTTTTTTTCATGCTACCATATTAATTAACCAATGTATATTATGAACAAATCAAATTAATTAGGAACTTGTATATTTAGGGATTTTGTTTGGGTGTGGTTATTTTTAGGTAGGAAAATCTATTTAATTAAGAATTGTATTATGAGTGTGTTGATGATTATTTTGAAGTATATATTATAATTTGATATGTTTTTTTTCTGTAATAGGGTGAATAGTAAATTTTCTTCCATTTTAATTATAATATAACAAAAATAAATTCAAATAGAGGGTGGATGTATGCGAAACTTAGTAAAGATGACACACTTAACATGGATTTTGTGAACGTGATACAAGAATTTATTGAATATGCTAGTGGTCAGTCGACATATATGCAAGGCAATAAGATAAAATGTCATTGCAAAGTTTGTTATCTTCTGAAGTTAGAGAATTGAGGAAGTTAAGTTACATCTGGTGAAAAAGAAATTTGTTTCAGATTATTATATATGGGATCGACATAAGGAAACTCTTACATGTAGTGCGACCAAGCAGTTCACATACAACATATCAATGGTGATGGAAACAGAAGCCATAAATCTATATCACCAAATGATTTATGATGTTGCTGGCTAGGGGTGTTCGCAGTGCGGTTCGGGTCAGTTTTTTTGTTTTTCACTTCAAATCGCGCGGGTTGGCGGTTTGAGAAATTAGAAACCGAAACCACAAATTTGATAAGGAAAACCGCGGCGGTTCGGGTTGGCGGTTTAGCGGTTTGGGCTGTTCGGGTCAACGGTTTGGATTATAATTTTTTTAAAGAAAATTTTGTGTGTTTTCACGTAATAATTGAAGAGAAAAAATACATAATTTTCATTTATACATTGCATATTGTCATATGATCATTAAATATCTTAAATTTCATGGTTAAAGAAGAAGAAAAATATAAAATAATATCTAATTTGAACGTGGATCGGCGGTTTAGGCGGTTCGGGTCGCAGCTTGAGTCAAAATTTACGGTTTGGGCGGTTTGGGTCAAAACCGTGTACCGACTCAAAATTTACGGTTCGGTTCAGATTGAACTGAATTATTTTTAATATTTTTTCAAACTGCGCGGTTCGGTTCGGGTCGATGCGGTTCAAGTTGGGTTGCAGTTTGACCCGAAATCATGATCACCCCTACTGCTGGCCCTAACTTTGTTATTGATGACCATACTTTTTTTTGATGTAGTTGGGTCTAGTTATCAGACAGATAATCTGAAGGAATCCCATAATCATTATGTAGAGAATTTTTATAAGATTTTGAATTCTTTAGATACAAAGTTGTGGCTATTGGACAATTATGACCCATAGCGTCACTATTTGTAAAAGACATTGTGTTTTTGTACAAATTAATTATGTAGCAATGGAAATTGTATTTTATCATTTCGTAATTAGATTACTTAAATGTGTGAATGATGAAAGTCCTTATGATTAGTTCCAGATTGATAAGATATGAGACAGTATCAATCCATAAAGGTTTAATCATTAAATATCCCTAGTCGTAGTATTATCGAGACTGGACATCGATAATGCGAAATAGACTAGTATTGCACTTGTGCGTGTTATGGAAGCGTAACAACATAATTCTCATGTATTTAAGTATTGGATACTTATGCAAGTGTGATAGGAGGTTGTGTTTTACCGATGGTACGGAAAACAGCTTCGCTCTGGATAGACCCCGCAGAATCCCATTGGTAGTATGACTATGTGTCTATGGGAGTCCGCATCAGGGTAGGTGTATTTGGTCTTAACCTGAGACTTGCATCGCTAGTACTTGCGACAATCAATACGCTTTGGTTTTGGTTGTCCAGGACTTTAACATGTTATGTGTACGCCTCTTCTGGGTTTATTAAGAATCGTAGTGTATTGGGTGTGATGTCAAGACGAAAGTATCACTTCAGTCATATGGAGATGATGATCACGCAGTGATACAAAACCGGTTCTCTAAAAGGTTGCAACCATCGGGATAATATGACTAGGTCATGATTATCCGATAATAAAGAGACTAGTTGCTAGTGATCCGATATATGCTTCGTACGGGGCAGACACTATTCCAGCCCCAGGCCTTGCATGTGACATCCGATACTGGATCGCAATACGCAATACTACGTATACTACGCCTGATATAGATCGTATATTCCATTAAGAATATTTCTTGAGAATTGGGTAGACATGGCGCTTTACTAGAAGCCAACCTTGTCTCGTAAATCGGTAAAAACGTAGTACGAGGTACGTACGTGTTTGGATAGTCCGACGACCGGATTTACTGCCAACATATCCAGGGATCTGTTGGGTCGCTTCCCGAAGATTCACCAATGACGTATGATTCGAGCATAATTAATCTGGGATTAATTGTGGAGAGATTTTATCTGGGATAAAATACTATTTGTAGAGAGAGAAAGATTAATTGGAATTAATCGATAAAATAATATATTTGATATATTAAACGAAATTAGATTTCGACGCGAAATTAAAATTAGATTTTAATTCGGGAAAACGAGTTAATTTAGAATTAATTCGTTAGCGACGTGAATAGTAATTTTACTAGGCATAATTATTTAATTAAATTCGATTTAATTACGTCGCGATGGAAGTTCGTTAATTCAGAATTAGCGAACCCGAGCTCGGAAGTGTTTGCGGGCCCACTCGCATTTGGAATCGAGTGGGGCCCACATGTCACATCAAATGTCACTTCACTTGTCACTTTAAAGTAGCTTTATTGTGATGTGTTTTGGTGAAGTTGGTGGTGACTTATTATACACTCCAAAGTGATGGCTTGAGTGACCTTATACCAAACATTTGGTATTAGATATAAATTGATTTTTGAAAATCAAAACACAAGCCTAATCTTACTCTCTCATTACCGAAACTAGAAGCAAGAAATACTCTCCCCATTTTCTTTCTTCTTCACCGAAAATACAAGGAATGAAGTGTGAAATTTTTGTTGCAAAAATTTCATAGAGCTAGCACTCATCAAAGGAATCATACAAGGTGTTAGGGAAACTAATTCAAGAGCTTGGAATCACAAGACATAGCTTGGAGCTTGGAGGATCCCTTGGCCGAATTCAACAAAGCTTCTTGGAGGAAAATTTTGTTGTTTGACGCATCCTATATCCGCTCAATGTAAGTGTGTTTCTGCCACTCTTCTTTGATTATTCATTCACATTTTATGCTTGATTTGATCTTGGGACTAAACCTAGAAACCCAACAGTGGCCGGGTGTGAAAAATATTCACAGTTGTCAGCGATAGCACGATGTTTGAATATGAAATCTGAGCTACATCAGTCAGATAAGGGCTTTGATGATTGGCTACAAATCATTAGAGAAGTATTACCAGAAGACAATACGATGGTGGATAACTTTTACAATACGAAAAATTTAGTTCTATGCATTGGACTGCCTGTTGAAAACATTGATTGTTGTAATAATGGTTGCATGATATACTGGGGTGATGATGTTGCATTGACAATGTGTAAATTCTGTTATCAACCCAGATTTAAGAACATAAGAGGATCAACTAAACACAAGAAGGTATTGTATAAGAATATGTATTATTTTCCTTTGACCCCAAAGTTGCAACGACAATACGCTTCAGCGGCAACAGCCGAGAACATGAGATGGCATGATGAGCATGAACTTGGAAAATATATTATGTGTCATCCATCTGACTCGGAGGCATGAAATCATTTTAGCTGCATGCATCCTTCATTTGCATATGAATTCCGTAATGTTAGATTGATGTTGTGCACTGATGGGTTTCAACCTTTCGGCCAATCGGGACAACAATATTCTTCATGTCCAGTTATAGTCACTCCGTACAATTTGCACAATGGATGTGCATGAAAGAGCAATGCATATCTTATCATTAATTATTTCAGGGCCTCAGAATTTGAAACATAATATAGATGTTTACCTCAAGCCTTTGATAGCTGAACTACAATTTGTAATATCCAGAAATTCGGAAACTCTTCCGAAAGAATTTTGTAATGCAGATCGGGTCTCGGAATGAGACTATATCATAAAATAAGAGTTTAAGTGTTGAAATATAGCTCGAAATATTTTAAAATAGAGATTTGATGCATTGGAAATCGCGTGACATGAAAGAACCACATATGCAATTTACGTATATTATTGTATACGAAGAAAGTTTGTTGTTTCGGCTATAAAAATAGCAAAAAAACTCATATCAAGGTGATTCTTAAACTATCAGACTTTTTTTCGAGACAAACAACTTTCATGTTGAATATTTTTCCAAATTTCGAGCAGAATGGCCTCGATTTTGCTGATTTCAGTTTTAGCCCTATGTCAGGGGCCAAAGTGCAATATTGTGAGGACTAGATTGTAATTTTTGAAAATTATATTATAAAAAGCCAAAAGTTTCTGATTATTACATAAACACTCCCTAAGCCATATACACAAAATGTGAGAGACGAGAGAATAGAGAGAAATAAATGGTGGTCGGTGCACAGTCGGCTGGCCACCCCCGGCGGTGCGCGCTGGCACCGCTGGCTTCGTCCAGACCAGGCTGATCATGAGGTGGCCGGCGATTCTCCTTTTGGTCACAGGAGTAGTGAGAAAAAGGGGGCAAAAATGCGTGTCTTCAACTTTCCGATCCCGGCACGTCGGTTCATTTCACTGCCCGAGCCACCCGTCAAATTGAAGCTATCGTAGAGTACTACAAGTTGGTGGTGATGAATTTTCTATTTCGTGCATGGTTGCACGTAAAACAAGGAAGAAAATGATGATGAATAATGACCCATGAATGAACAGTAGCTCCGATCGAAATTCAGTCAATTCAAGCGCATTTGTGGGATCGTTTGGAGTTCGTATATGCCCTCGAAATCTCGATCGAAAAAACAAATGATAGCATGGACCCCAGGTAAGTACCTCACTGTGAACTCATTTTAGGTAGACAAAGTACGATAGTTGATTGTGTGTTTATATATGTATATATATGTATAGATTGCAAGCTCATAAAAATATGTAAATGTAGTTATGGAGTCTTAGAAAAAATGAAATGAGAGTTTCTAGAGGTACAATCAATGAGATTCGTAAAGAGCACGTATAGAAACAAATTATCTGAAAGTATGTATAGTGTCGGGTTTCTAGATAGCAAACTATAAAAGGAACAAATACAAAATCGACACTTGACTTCCAGTTATAGATGTACCAACATTAGTGTGTGTCTTTGAAAACCCCGATGTCACAATGACGTGTATTCCGATATTAAGGATTAGAAATAGACATAGGTTATGTTTATGTAGTTAGATTTTTAAGGAGTATAGCCAATAACTTATGCAGTCAAACTCCACACCGGAATTATATTTCCCAGTGATGCGTCTTATAATTGTTTGGTGATGACATTACGTTTGATTGATTTTGTTTGATATATTGTTATGTTTAAGTTTTAATAAGCTAGTTTCAGCATGAAAAGTTTAGTATAACCTGTCGTTTCATATTCAAAGATAAGAATATCTTCAAGTAAAACATGTTTCAGTACTCGAGATGTAAAAGAGTTTTAATGAAGTTTTCCAGACTTCAGCTTAGTTTTTGGGCTCGAACAGTTTTGATCTGAGTGTGGGTCCAGTTGTATGAAATATGTTGATATGTTTGATGACACATGCGAGCATTTTTCATATGGATGTGTTTGTTGAAATAGGGCACGGGCCCACTTTGTATGTATGTGATGATTGAGATGTCACCAGCTTGTGATTGATTGTGGCTGACTGTGCTGATGTGTATATGGATAATGGCATTACATTGCATTGCATCGCATCGCATCGTATGACTTACATGTTTATATGGCTGGTGTATATATATATTTTACATACCCAGAGAGACACATAATACACATGGACAGATACACATCCAGGACCAGAGGGACGACGATACGTAACGCCCATGGATCTTAGTTTCCGTGACATGGACATATACAGATTTAGGACCAGGGGGACGACGATACGTAACGTCCTTGGATCATAGTTTCAGCGACATGAATATATACAGATCTAAGACCAGGGGATGACGATATGTAACGCCCCTGGATCATAGTTTCAGTGACATGGATAGATACAGATCCAAGACCAGGGGAACGATGCTACGTAACGTCCATAGATCCTAGTTTCAGTGACATATACAGATCCAGAACCAGGGGGACGACGATACATAACGCCTCTGGAACCTAGTTTCAGTGACATGGACAGATACATGTTCGGGGCTAGGGAAACGACGATACGTAACTCCCATAGACTCCAGTTCAGATCTAGATTCAGGAATGAGGACGACGATACATAACGCCCCTATATCTCAGCCTTAGTGTGGTGGGGGATGACGATACATAACGCCCCATGGCACTAGTTAGGTGTTTAAGGGGATAGAGATATATAACGCCCCCAAACATAAGATCTTACAGAGGATTTCAGACAGATGCTTAGGGAGACGGCGATATGTAACGCCCATAATCACCAAGTTATTACAGTGACTTTTAAAGTTTTCAGATAAAAGGATTTAGAAAATTTTATATGATTTCTAACTATAAAGATTCAAAAGTTTACATAAGAGTTTTACAGTTTTATAGAGTACGTGAGTTTTGATTTCACTAGTTATGGAATCTGTTGATTTGAAATTGATTACGTCAGTTGTATGGAGATTTTAATGATGATCATTTTGCATAACTATTTACTTTTATATAAAAAAAAAATTGATTTCCAACTGATTACGAAATTGGAAATTTCATGTATTAAATTTTGACACTACTTGACCTTGTATACCGTCACATATTTTGAATTTGGTTTTACTCGCAATTGGCTTTGATATTTTCTAACATATGAGATTTCATGTTTATCAAATCTATACAGTTTTTTAGATGGTGTATTAAAGTTTTACGATTTTCAGATATAGAAATTCTAGCTTTTGCATATAGCTTGCCCCACGGTGCCAAATGTAGTTGTTACTCTACCCTAATGTGGTTCCAGAATTTGAACCATGTACAGTTGATTCCTCTATCTAGTGGAGATATTTTCATTGATATGAAAGTTTAGTTACATCTAGTTCTGATTTGATGAGTAAGATGGTAGTATGCTACAAGTATGTACTTTGTATAAATTATATATTGAGATGCATAGTCGATTTTGTGATATTGATGTATTGGTTAAGTATCGGGTGCTTACCATATTTAGAATGCAATTTTTGAGTAGTCCAATGGATGGAATCAAGCGTTGGTATCTTATATTGTATATAGGTTTGAGGTTTTAGCTCAGTGTTTCAGTAAAGATTTTACAGCTCATTGTTAGCTAATGCTTACGTTTTAGCTCACATAATCCATATGAAGCAACCAACCATAGTTTAAGCTGATTAAACCACCATGGGTTTGGGTGGTCTGGGTTTGGTAGGTAATGAGATAATTCTGATTTAGGAAAATTTAGTATCGCTAGTATATAAAATACAACTATAGTACGAAATAGAGAGTACGTATGCGATTGAGGACTTCCAGATTTGTGTGGGAGAGATGCCATAATTCTGTAGATACGTAATATAGTGTGGAATCGAGAAGGTAAGTTTACCATAATGCTGCATTCAGTACAATGAGTGAGTTGTCAAGTTATAATATACGTAAACGGCCATCGGATAGAGATAAGATTTATTTTTTTTTTGTATATTTACCCATATCTGATTACTATTTATGTTTTTTCTAGTTTACATAAGACGTGAGTTACTTATT
>SKCR01004562.1:0-26437 GCA_019454045.1 Zanthoxylum bungeanum | reverse complement strand
AAAGATGGGCAATGATTTCATTGAATGGGAATTCTCAGGAACAAAGACATGTCCGCAGAAGCTCTAGTACATTGGGTGAAATGCTTGCCCTTTCTGATACAAAGAAGCTAATGAAATCTGAGGATGAGGACATCAATAAGGAACAAGAGCCAAGGGGATCAGCTTCTTGCTTAACTAGCATTTTGAATAAAGAAGAATGCTTGGGTGATTCTCATAAAAATGTTATCAGGTCAAAATCTGTTCCTGTATCTTCTACAGCTTCTGGTGCCAGGTTCAGTGTTGATGTTTCAGATCCTGAGGGTGGGAAAGGACAAGTTCGTAAGGAGTTGACTAGGACAAAGAGTTCAAAATCATCTTTAAAAGTGAAAGTTTCAAGCTTATTTTTCTCAAGGACTAAGAAATCAAGTGAAGAAAAATCTACTGCTTCACACTTCTCCAAGGATGGATGTCTGCCTATGACTGCTGATACAACAGGGTCTGTGGGGCATTTTCCTGGAATGGTTAGTGCCAACACATCTCAATGTGTTAACAGTGGTGATCTTGGAGAGTGTTCGTCTCCTGGTCTCCATAGACCATCGAGGAAAACTTCCTTCCCAGATTTATCTGGCATGGGTCAAAACCAAGGCATGATTTCTCAGGAGGTATTAATAATCTTTTATTGATTTTCCTGGACCATTTTTGTTCTTATTCCCTTCCTCATATTTGGTATTTACTTGTAATATTTCATAAAATATGCTGTTATTGTTTTCATTATGCAAGACCAGCCGATATGGATCTAGAAGTTTTTTTTTTTTGTTCAGATTTTCAGACTTATTTCTTTATAAAACAGTTTTAAGATTGACAAACTTAACATTCAAGAGAAATTATGACTGTATAATGCACATTTATTCTTGTGGACTTCCACTTCTGTGCTTCCACTTTTAATAGATCGTGACAATTGTTGGGGTTGGTGCTCCGAGTGCCAATCCGGATCGTATTTATGTCCGATTCATAAATACGGACAGTTTAATTTTCCATAATATTACCAAATTTACTGGTAGCACCCTTGTCTTTTATACACTTATTCTATCTAATCTCGATTAGATTGAAACTGAATCTGATTTAGTGATACATGTATATTAGACAAAGACCCTAGGATTTACAATATAGTGCGCAGTTACAACGTAGTTTGTAATTGACATTGGGAAGCGCACTATTTGTTGTATATCCTTAAATAAAGTTCCTGGTCAAGATTTACTAACACGGGTCGGTTAGTAAAATCCGCTGAGACCAGTACATGTCGTATATCGTGACTTGGTCCGATGGTTTATCCCAGTGAACCATGAGTCTCGGGAGACTCGTATAGACGTGTATGTGTTTATTTGATAAGACACTGAACGACTCACTGAAGGTTTCCTAATAGATGGTACACCAACGTCAATAGGAACCTTCTCGAGTTAAGCGAGCATAGTGGTCCTTCGACTTGAGATACCACAGTAGGATATATGAGTTATCCTCCACACTTTGATGGCAGTCACGTCAACGATCTATTCATGATCAGACCTCCGCCTGTTCGTTGGGTGTGGACTGATGCTCATGATATCCAATGCGTATCAAGATAGGATCCGTCAGTCCTGTGTACAGGGTATAGGCATCCTCACGTGTTTACGATCTAGTAAATCCATGGCCGTGGTATAACATCGGAAACCAGTTCCGAGTGTTATTTCGTGATCGTAAATTAAAAGTCGACTGTATTATACCGAACGGTTTTGACGTTCTCATCTATACCCCAGGTATAATACGGATGGCCTGTGACGGAGGGATTATACGTATGCTATGACCTCGACTTGCATAGTTTAGCGAGATTATCTGTGGTCGTCATAATCCATGAGTGGGTGGATTATGGACACGAAATTAGATTTCGTGACGGATAAACCTAAACTTAGAGAGTCCCACAATATGAAGTGTACTCGTTGAGCACTTGGGCAACTCGATATGAATAATACAGATTATTCATAATACTTCACCGGATTAAATGAGTTAATTCGGATCGTTTAATCGTTAAACGACAACACATGCAATTAAGGGATTTTGTCCGCAAATAATTATTGTGTATTTGTATTTAATACATAATACGATTAGATACACATTAATTATTTGTCAAATGAGATTTTGACACATGCCATAAATATATGTATTTATTATTTAATGTAAATAAAATATATATTGTGTAAATTAATTGTTTAATTATTTAATAGTTGAATAATTAAATAATTAAATTTTTTTTTTTAAACTTATCCATTAGTCATTATTATATATGATATATGGTGACAAATAATTGGCTAGAAGTGGCATGTAATGTTTAACTTTATATTTGTTCAAATTTGATTTGATGATAATAAAGTGAACAATTTTTAATTGGATTAAAAATTAAAATGACAAAAGAAACCCCTATTACTATTACCTAAGTCGGCAGAGGCATTTATAAAAAGGAATTAAATGTTTTTCATTTGCTTCCTAAGGAAGCACAATGCCGTGAGTTCCTCCAAAAGAAACCCCAAAGTTTTGCTTGATGATTCAAGCTTGAAGAAAGAAGAAATCTAAAGGAAAGGGCTATGGAATTAAGTGGATTAAAGGTAATTCATCAAATCCCTTAGCTAAGAAATTTGTTTCTTGTTCCTTGTTGATCTTATGAGATTTAGGGTTTATTCTTTCACATAAATTTGGGGCTTTTGAGTTTTGGTGGTTGTATTGGTAGTAATGAGCATGTGTGAAGTTGAAATTGGATGAAATTAGTGTAATTTTTATCTAATTTTGTTCAAATTGTATTGGACAATAAGTTGCCATTCTAGAGTGTAAAATCCACTCATTTTATGCCTAGAAATGTTCTAGAGTGATTCATATATGTGGTGACTTGATTTGGTGTTAAGATTAATTGATTTAGTCTTGTAAAAATTGGATTTAAAGCATGTAAATGGACTGTTTTACTGCCCAGATCAGATCTGGAATATCTGATGTTTTGTTGATGAAAATAATGTCTTATGAATGTTATGGATGTATTTTGGGAGTTGGCAAAATTGCCGGAAAGTGTTTCCGACTTGAAATAAGCGAAAACGGCCAAAAACGGCGTTACCGGGTGGATTTTGAGCCAACCGAGGGACGGCTGTGAAAACAGTGATTCCGTCACTGTTTGGGCAGCCCGTGAACTGCCCCGACACTATTGGAGCTGACCTGGGCAGTTTCCATAATTGTCGGGTAGTCGGTTCGGTCAAAAACGCGTTTTAGGCAATTTTGCGGAAAAACAGTTTTCGTAAAAGTTTCGCGAGTTTTCAACTTGTTTATGTTAATATTTGATATTAAATAAATAGGTTTAGGTGAAATATGAATAAATTATTCATATTAGATATTGATTAATTTATTCGGTATTTTAAAAAGTTTTAAAATATGATATCGCCCGAACCCGCGCTTCCGCCGCGCCCCGACCCTAAAACCCCAACAAAAATGGTATCAGAGCGGGTCTGATGCTTCATCCATTACATTTTTCATGCTTGATATAAATATATTTAATCCAATTTATTGTTCGCACATGCATGTAATCTAGATATGTTTCTTTACTTTTCGGTTCGACGCTAACGAAAATGTAACGGAAATTTAATGGTTAAGTTACGTTATGTTTTCTAGGTAGAATTGAGTTGTTTAGAAAATGATTTAGATTAATATTCTGCATTTGATGTAGAGTATTACTTCCGTAGGAAAATCCCCGCTTTTAAATATGGCTGTAAAGTAACGTGTATTTGATACATGTTTCTTGGTCCGCCTTGTCAGTACGGATGCAAATGATTTCCTGATGCTATAGCTGTATCGTGCCAAAGCTGTGCAATTATGGTTGATGGTAGTTCATTTGCGCCGGTAGAACTTATATGATAAGAGACAAATTCAAGTGAAAATGGAAATCCTGAACGTGCCAAAGCTGTCAGGACTACACCGGTAGCTTGAGTTTGTCATTGAAAAGTGAAGCCTTGATACGCCTCCCTGTGAACGTGCCAAAGCTGTCACAGCGAGAAACGGTCAGGACCGAAACCAGGAGTCACTGGAGAGTGATTGACAAAGAGTTGTCTACCTAATGAATATACGTAGGCGAGATCGTGCCAAAGCTGTGAGTCGAAATATATTCATGGGATCCTACTCTCACTATGGAATTTGATTTAATTATTGAATTCCCGTTGTCCGTTGGGGATTACGGTATTACGTAATTAGTGGGAGACACTGCTGAGTTTAAAATCCATAACTCAGGCAGTGCGTAATTTTATGGAATTTACTGCTTTCGTTTTCTTTTATTCTATATTGTTTATAGATTTATACTTCTAATCCACTGCATTTATATTTCTTGAATTTATTTTCTGACTTTACTTATGGTTGCGTAGTTCTAGAATAGGTTCTAGAAAGACAGTAGACTTAGATATTGTTAGATTAGTTGAAACCATCGGGAACTGTTGTTCCGATTTTCTTGAAAATCAAGATGGTTTGTGACTTAGTTTCTAAGTCACGATAGGTAATCTAAATAGATATCTAGTTTAGGATATAATATTCTAGTTAGAACTGTTTCTTATGCAGTAAGAATTGACATGAATCAGTTCATGTCTCGAGATTCTTGACTGGCATTAAGAAAAACCCTTAAGTATTTGTTTATTTTATAATGACGTTTCTTGGCTTTAGCGACTTTTAGGAGTCATGTGTTTGACACGGTTTGCTAATCAATTATTTGCAATCGTTGTAAATAATTGAATGCAAATTATAAAGCTTAGGAAATGAGATGCGTATAGTTGTGTATAGAGAATATCGATTCTCGAAATACGACAACTGTAGGTATTGGATACCGGATCTCCCGTCTAGTTATTTAAAAATATTTAATAACTGTTTTGATATTTGATATCGGAACTTGTGACTATTGGATAGTTACTTAGGGTTTTCTTTCATGTTAGATACAAATAATATCTTAGGGTTTTCTTTCATGTTAGATACAAATAATTTCTGCCAGCTAAAGTTTGTCTTGTCTTTACTGCCAGATCTTCCTCAACCTGTATCTGCCTTCTTGTATTTAAATTTAACATTCGAATACTTGTAAATTTAGTGCTTAATTTCCCAGAAGTAAGCTGTGTTTTTATTCGTGTTTTGAACTGTGTATTGACCCAGAAACAGAGTGAAACCAAATATTTTCTTAGTTCTAACAATGTGGCTGGTCCAAAAATCTGATAAAATTAGCTGTAATGGCAATGACATGTAGCGGCCACTACACATGATATTTATGTTTTTGATACTGCTATCACTATCATGTTCACTTCAGATACAAATTTAATTAAAATAAGGCATTAATGTCTCATATCATACGAGCTTTAAATGCCCTTTTGCAGCCTGGCCTATTTAAGAATGAGAGGGAAAGGACACGAGAATGAGCAATGAGGAACCAATGGCCTTATCAATAAAGCAAACATTTTGATTATTGAATTCGATTAAGATTGGGTTTTGGCTCTTAGAATTTGATGACAGTGCAAGAAAAAAGTCTTTTTCAAGCTTCAACTGTTGTCTTTTATATAATAATTATTACATACTTAGAACTACTGAAACTTTAGGTGTGGTATTATTACATTCACTTCACTTCACTTCTTCATAGAAAGAAATAGGTGTAACAATTATTGGAACATAAAAACTAACCATACAAATTGTCTTTTAAGATCAAAGCTCACTTACAGAGGGAGAGAGAGTGAGAGAGAGAGGAGATTATAGTACACTATTAAGTGATAAACCAAACAACCAGATAGAGTCCTTTCTTGATGTCATTGTATCTGAAATTATTATTCATTAAATTCAATAAAATGTGGATTTATGTATATATAGATTTTTCATAACGTCCCCAAGGGGACAGCCCAACGGCTAAAGATGAGCAGTGGCAAATCCTAGTGAGATAAGGAGTTTAAATATGATACTAACAAGACAGATGAATTCGAGAAGGTTTGGAATCATCACATCAGCAATAAATAGAGAGCTCAAAGACAAGTTCTAAAGATATTATGACACTTCTAATAAGTGAATCTATAGTAATGCTTTTGAGAGCAAAGTTTTGTGTGTTCTTGAGAGATTATTATAATTATTGCCCATTTAAAAAAAAAAAAAAAAAAAAAAAAAAAAAACTCACATTTTCCTATCAAAATATTTTGCTACTTGATGATTCTGAGAACCACATGTAATTTTGAATCTCCACATAACACCATCTGGAGGTATTGATATTTGGTAATAAAAAAACTCTTATATTTTCTCATGTGGATGTGGGCATCACACGTAATTCTTTATATTATGTGATTTTTTTTTCCATACGAAATTCCTCCCCCATTCAAACAAATTCACACGTTTGACAGAAGATTATTCGGAGCAAAATTCTTACTTTACCCCCAGTGAGAATCTAGTGTCAACATGTGGGAACTCTACAGTTATTGTGATGTCTTTGAAGTAACTTCTCCTTTTGAAGTGTGTAGAAAAAAAAATTCAATAGTAAATTATTAGAAAATCCAATCTATCATCACTTGTTATTAATAAACTCAAGCATTAAAATTATGTCATATTTAATCCTATGTGCTTAGGTTTCATTCTTGTTTATTCTTTTTTTTTTTTCTGCTAATATGAAATTTGACTTATTGCCGTTATGCACAAAATTAAACATACAAAATTGCCCATTTTTCCTAAATTCATTATATATGTATTTTATTTTATTTTTTTATTAAATTTATTTATTTATTAAATTTATATTTTTTTTGCTCTTTATATATCTATTCTTTTTAAATTGTTTAATAAATATTAAAAATTTATGTATTTATTGTTATTTATTTTTTGTTTATTTATTCATTTGATTTTTATGATTCTTTTTTAATTTATTTAACGCTACTTATGTATAATAAAAATGTTCTCATGTATATTTGGAAAATATATTTTAAAAGAAGAGTACAAGTAATAATATAAAAAGTTACACTTAAAAATATAAAAACATAAATTCTAATGTATGTTGCCTCCAAAGTCTCCTTCTGGCGCACTTGGTGATATACCAAATACTTCATATCATAATTGATTACGTATTCTATAACGAGTGACCCATTCTTTAGTTTTGTGCGATGAATGTTCCCACCATCACGTTGGGATGGTTGGTACAAGGTAATGAGGGTGTAATAAAACTTGCACGACGTGTCTGCCAACATGAGCAATAGCTATTTCTTGACGCTCTTGCTCTGGAACTGCAGGGGACCTTAATAGAAAGTGAGTATATTAACTCCAAACATTCTCACCAAATGTATGCAGTACAAGATTTTACCTTGATGCAATGACAATTCCTAAAATCATCGAGTCTATCCAATGCACCTCCAGTGCCGGCGACTGGAAGAAATGCAATAAGTATAATAGATTATATGCCCATCTGTTTGATGGATAAAGTCGATCATATAAATAATTATTTTTTTGAATCTTTTCAATAAGATTACATCGTACTTGACCTCAACCTTCTCCGTCATACCCGATTAGTGTGGCTATTACTCTAAATCCACAATGACCATCATCTTGAACATCAACAGTGTGAGAAATATAACATTGATATGCCACATGTAATTTCTTATTATAGGTATCACAGATCCGTTGAAATGGAGAGTGATCATGGGTTGATTAAGTATTGCGAACCATTGATCCCCTCCCACGGCTTCCTCTCTTTCGAGTCGTTATAGTCGGTTGAGTGACCCTAGATCCTGAAGTGGATGCATCTCCTTAAGAAGGTATGCGACGTCTGCTTTGTTCATCTCTACTTGTAGGTCGACCTCTATGTTCAGTGTTGTACGAAGGGACTCGAATGATCTTTGAGATGGATCTGCCATATCGAGAAACTTGTTTATCATTTGCTCTCACATACATGGATCTATCACATCTAATATCTCAGCAACGTCTGATGTATTGTTAGGCCGTGTTCCATCGTAATTGAACTCATGTACGTGCATAGATAACCTCCTTTAATGTGCGAGAATTCTTTGTATCGGAATTGGAATGGAAAGGTGAAGGTAATATACAATATCATGCTTGCATGACAATCTGTATATTATTTTGAATGAACAGTTGCACATGCCGGCTAGATGGTGAGATGCTTCCTCAACGCATTTCAGCTGAGCATAAATTAACTTCATCGCTTCTAAATAAATCTGACACCTTATTTGATTGGTGTCTGGATTCGTAAGGTAACCATGAATGTATTTTTTCTTAATTAACATATCCAAGACATATTGAATACAAGTTAGACCACATGTTTAGCTTCTTTGTTTGTGAAAATGGCATTGTAAGTGCTTTTGATTCCCATAGTATTTGACGGGTCTCTTTCCTTTAAAATACTAAGAATTTCACGAGATGCGGTGTTGTTAGTCATGTCGAGCATAAATTATTTCTCTAATGGTTTTAGCCTAGACGGATACTCATGGCTATCAAGATATACTGCTACTTGATGGTTATGGAAACCACATGTAACTTTTAATCCTCACATAACATCGTCTGAATGTATTGGTATACCTCGCAGCTCAAATGGGCAATCATATTTTTTAGTCCCACTATTCCTTATTTTGGATTGACCATCAATAAGATATTGTGGCAGTTTGTACTTTCCCCCTCTTTCACACATAAGATGACACTTTGACAGCTTGCCGCCTTTTAAATTGGCAGAATTTTTAATCATTACCACAATACCATTTTCTAGACCAACTCTTTTCGCCCAATTTATCACATCTTCTCTACTTTCAAAAATATATATATAAGTTATAACTAAGATGTATAAATAACAAATATGCATAGTTTCTCTACTTTCAAATTAAATAACGAATATGCATAATACAAAGATAATAACTATCCATGTATATAGTAAATTTAGTTATATAATCACGACTATTGTTGGAGATGCTCTCCCCACTTAGAACATCATTCTCACATGACGAACTATCTGAAAATGAACCCAAGTTGCAGTTATCCATAATGTTCTACTAATAGGATAATTCTATTATAAGAATAAAGAATGATATGCTGAAAGGGAAAGAGAAAATGAGATGAGAGAGACTCAATAATTTTCTAAATGATCTTACCTTCAAACTTGTAAACTACCTCTTTATATAAAAAGTAAAAATAAAATAAAACAAATAAATTTTAATAAAGTAAAGTAGATATGAATACTGATTTATGAAAATAAATAAGACAAACAACTTTTAATAAAATAAAAATAAAATCATAATCAACATGACTTTTAATAAAGTAAATTTCTCTACTTTCAAAATAAATAAAAAATATGCATAAAAAATATATGACATTTATTAAACAAATAGATTATCAACAAATATAAACATAAAAATATTTAAGATAAAAAAATAACAGAATTAATCATAAAGTAGTGAAGAAAGAGAAAAAATGGGGTAAATAAGTAGTGTTAAATAAGTTTAAAAAAATCTATTATATATAAGTACTGTTAAATAAATTAATAAAGAATCGGAAAAAATTAAATAAATAAATGAACACAAAATAAATAACAATAAATAAAAAAATTGTAATATTTATTAAATAAATAAAAATAATAGATATATAAAGAGCAAAAAATAAAAATTAAGAAAAATAAAAATGAATTTATAAAATAAAAATATTTAATTAATAAAATAAAATAAGTATGTATATTATTTGTAAATTAATACATACTTACATAAATACATACATACATACATACATATATTGTTTTTGGGGTAAAGGGTAATTGATTTTGGGGAAAGGGATTATTTATGTAATTTTGGGGGAAATGTCGGGGGAGAAGTAAATTTCTATATTGTAGTGGAGATATGAAAATTGTATGTTTGTAGGTGATTTCAAATATAGTAAACCCGTTGAGACCGGTACATGTGTCGTATACTGGAATATATGATTCCAATGGTTTCTCAATGAACCATCAGTCTTGGAGACTTGTATAGATGTGTGGGTGTTTATAGCGGATAAACACTGAACGACTCACCAAAGATTCTTAATGGATGGTACACCAACGTCAATAAGAATCTTCTCGGGTTTAGTAGCACTTGTGATTCTTAGACTTGAGATGCCATTGTGGGCACATGAGACATCTTCTACACTTAAATGGCATTCACGTCACTGATCTATTTAGATCAGACCTCCGCCTGTTCGTTGGGTTGTAGATAGATCCTCAGGGTGTCCTATGTCTGTCAAGATATGATCCGTCAGTTCTGTGTATCAGAGCATAGGTAGTCCACATGATTAGCAATCAAATAAAACCATGAACCTGTGGTACAGTTTAGAAACTAGTTCTAAACATTCTTTTGAGATTGCTAATAGAATAGTCGACTAGATAATCCCCATAGAGATTTGACGTTTACATCTATATCTCTGGGATATATCCGGATACCAGTGACGGATGAATTATACATTTGCCATGACCTCGACCTGTATGATTCAGCGAGTTTATCCGTGATCGTCATAATTTACGGATGGATAAATTATGGACACGAAATTGGATTTCGTGACGGATATGCCTGAATCTATAGAGTCTCAATAATGAAATATACTCGTAGAGCACTAGAGCAACACTTATAAATAATGTTGATTATTTATAAAGTCGTTTAAAGGTTAAACGCAAAATACATGCTTGGGGACCCAATAGTCATTTCCTTAATTATTGTGTATTTACATTTAATACTTGATTAATTTAAATACACATTAATTAATAGTCAAATTGAGATATTTGACTAATATCTAAATGTATATATGTATTTAATATTTAATGTAAATATAATACATATATTTAATATATTTGTATTTAATTAATTAATTAATTATTTAATTATTAAATGATTAAATTAATTAAAATATAAATATCTTAAGATTTGGATATTGTTTTTTAAGGCTTAGTTGCCTTTGTTGACTTAATTAAAATATCTATAAAGTGTTTATTAGATATTAACAAGTTGATAAAATGAAATTCAAATGAAATTGAAATTAATTTTTCTTGTAAATGCTTGGCCAAATTCGGCCAAGGCTAAAGTGAGACAAGTATAAATTGTTTTATTTTTCATTTGGTAAATAACCTAATACACTTTAACCTAAACTCCATTAAAAGAAAACAAGAGAAGCTTGAGAGGAAGAAAGGAAAAACTAAAGAAAAAGCTTGGATTTAGTAAGTTTTCTTAACTTGCTATTAGAGAGGAAATTGTTCCTTATGTTCTAGGCTACTTCTTGTGATGTTCTCATGTTATTATTTTCTTTATTCTTTGTGTTTTTGATGAATGGAAGTTTGGTGAAAGTGTTGAGCATGTATAATGATGGAAGCTTGTGACTAGTGTAGTTATAAGTGTTCTTTTAAGGTTTTGGAACTTTGTTGCTAATCTAGAGTTGTTGACCCACTCTTAAATGACCTAGATTTGATCTATAGTTGTTTCATTGTGTTGAGACTTTAATTGAATGGAAAAAACATGATTGAAGTAATTGATTTAACCAATTTGGTCTAATTTGTCCAATTTGAAGAAATTGAAAAATTAGGGTTTAAGACCTCATCCAAATTTGGGGCTTTTCATTTATGTTGTGTATAAGGATGTGTATATGATGCATATAAAGTTTCATGTTGATTGGATTTCATTTGGATGTGTCTTGAAGCATGGAAGTGCAAAATGCACAATTTGGAGCTTAATAAGCTCTCGGCCAAATGGAGAAATTTGGGGTTTTTTGTTGTTCTTGGTGTTTTGATGTTTTGAACATACTAAGTTCATCTTAGAAATGATTTAGAATCATCCAAAAATGATTTGATCAATTTCGGACTAAAATGAACAAAATACCAATGTAAGGGTAATCTGGTAAATTCACTAAATTTGATTTATTGAATTTTATTTCATAATTTGATTATGGATAATTAAATAAATATGTTTATTTAATTAATCCGAGAAAAATTTTTGAAATCGGAAAATTTGATTTTCCACCTTTTCCGCTGCGTTATCGGATTTAGCCCCTAAAACCCCAACAAAATGGTATCAAAGCGAGTCTGATTCTAGGCCCCTGAAATGATTAGCCTTAATTAAATCAATGTTTAATCATGTTTTCTTGACTTTATACATGCTTGTTATAATCTAATTTGATTAGATTTAGGGTGTATGACACTTAGTGGAAAATCCATAATTAATAAGGTTTTAATGTAATTATGTATTTGATGCATGTTATATGGTCCGTCTTGTCAATACGGTTTATAAATATTTCTCCGTGACTACATCCGATATCGTGCCTCTGTTGTGAGGGTGTAGCCGATAGAGATTTATTTATACAGATGTATATCTGATACTAGATAAATTCAAGCGAAAGCGGAATTCTGAACATGCCCTAGCTGTCAGGATTACGTAAGTAACTTGATTTTATCATTGACGAGTTTAACCTTGGTACGTTTCCTTGTGGGCCTACCTTAGCAGCGACAACGAGAAACGGCCAGGACCGGAAACTTAGCAGTCACTATTGATGATTGACAAATGAGTTGTCTACCTGATGAATATAAGTAGGCGAGACCGTGCCTCTACTGTGAGTCGAAATATATTCACGGGATCCACCTTTCACTATTTGTATTTAATTTAATTATTAAATCTTTGTATTCTGTTTGGGGATTACAGTATTGCATGATTTAGTGGGAGGGGCATTTTAGATTAAAAATCCATGATCTAGTTTATGCTTTTGATATTATATGAAACTGCTTAATTTCTGCTAACCGTTTTTCGTGATCTATATGATAGATTTGCGATGGCGGCACCATCCACAAATTAGTTTGCGCTTATGCTTGATGCGAACAAACTCAAAGGCGCTGAGAACTTCGCTGACTGGGAATTGGATTTGAGGATTGTCCTCGATTCCGAAAAGCTGGGATATGTTCTTGAGGGTCCGTTGCTCATTGCTGTGGGTACGGACGCTATGGAGGAGAAACGCCAAGTTTATGAAACTTGGAAGGATGATGATTTAAGGGTTAAATCGTACATCCTTAGTTCACTGTCTCCGAAACTCAAGAAACAATACTATGGCATGTTAGATTCGTATAGTATGATGACGCGATTGAGACAATCATTTGAGAACGAAGAACAAGTGATTGTTCACAAAGTCGCAATGGAACTGTTCCATGTGCATTTGGATGAGGGGCAAGATGTTAGCCCACATGTTCTTCAGATGATCGATTTGATCGATCAATTGAGGCAACATAATCTCATCTTGAATGACATTCTCGGTAGGAGTGTCATTCTTGGTTCACTCCCAGCTTCATATCGCCAGTTCGTGATGTACTTCAACATGAATGAGACTGTCTGTACCTACCATGAGCTACATAGGATGTTGCTCACGGCGGAAGAGGACCTCAAGAAGGAGTACCGACTCGCCCTCCGAGACCTACTTCTCTCTCTGCTTCTTCCCAGACATGGTCAAAGGGAAAGAAGAAGAAAGGGAAGAAGAAGAAGGGTTTCGGTCCTCAACAACAAGCAAAGATAGCTAAGTCCAAGAGGGCTTCTGAAGACAAATGCCACCACTGCGGCAAAGTCGGGCATTGGAAAAAGAACTTCCTGATTACATCGCCCACTGAGGAGAGATAGAGCATCTACATCAGGTACATTTATTTTTCAGTTATTGATTTCTTTGGCTTGTGAAGCCGTTACATCCAGCTTGGATTTTAGATTCTGCTTGTCCCATTCACATTTGCAATTCGTTGCAGGTGCTGAAGGAAAGTAGAAGGCTGAAGCCCGGAGAGATACAGTTGCGATTCGGGAGTGGAGACTCTTTGGATGCAGTTGCAGTGGGAGTATGCGAGATCTCATTGCCGAATGAGACACTTTTGTTAAATGAATGCCATTTTGTACCAGGATGTGTAGCTAATATTATATCACTTTTGTATTGGATACAGAAGGCTTTTGTATTAATATTAAGAATAGTCTTTATATTTATATGATAGAAATAATATTCAGATCCTTTGTTGTCCAAACCAGCATGGTCATTATACATTGCAAACTTCAAAAGATATTTTGAATACTGGAATTAATAAACGTAATCTACCTGTAATTAATAATACTGAACTTTGGCATATGCGGCTTGGTCACATTGGCGTTAAACGCCTTACCCAATTGGTTAGGAATGGTTTGATATCAGATCTTACCATTGAATCATATCCAACTTGTGAATCATGTATTCAGGGTAAGATGACCAAAGCCCCATTTTCTGGTGTTGGACACCGTGCCACTAACTTACTGGAACTCGTACATTCTTATGTATGTGGTCCACTAAGTGAAACTGCTCACAGTGGTTATTCGTATTTCGTTACCTTTACCGATGATCTGTCATGGTACGGTTATGTCTATTTGATGCGACATAAATTGGAAACCTTTGAAAAGTTCAAAGAGTTCCGAAATGAAGTAGAAAAACAAACTGGTAAATATATTAAATGCCTTCGATCTGATCGAGGCGGCGAATATATGAGTGGTGAGTTCATGGATTATATGAAGGAGAATGGGATTCTCGCTCAATATACTCATCCAAGTACTCCACAGCACAATGGAGTGTCTGAGAGGAGAAATCGGACTTTATTGGATATGGTTCGATCAATGTTGAGTTTCACAGATTTGCCCTATTATTTATGGGGCTACTCTCTTTTAACAGCTGCACATCTTTTGAACAAGATTCCTTTAAAATCTGTTCCTACGACTCCGTATCAGATATGGTTCGGTAAGAGACCAAATCTTAATTATATTAAGGTTGGGGTTGTCCTGCTTATGTCAGGGTGACTCAGCAAGATAAGCTTTCGCCTCGAGGGCAAAAGTTTAGGTTTGTCGGATATCCTTCGAATACGAGGGGATATCTGTTCTATGATACCGAGCATCGAAATGTGTTCGTAGCTCGCTTCGCAAAATTTCTAGAAGTAGAATTTTTGTCAGAATGTGGTAATCATAGACAGGTTGAGCTTGATGAAGTCCAACCTGAAAACAACGAACCAACGAAGGAACCTGAAGTTCAAGTAGATGAAGGACCTTCAACACATACACTCCGAGGTCGGAAATGGTATCTAGACCTCCTGAACGCTTGTATTTAATACAAGAAAAGAGTCTGGATGTTTTCTTAGTTGAAGAGACAGATCCTTTCACCTATAGAGAATCGATGTTGGACATCGACTCCGTGAAATGGCAATGTGCCATGAAATCCGAGATAGACTCAATGCATGAGAATCAAGTTTGGGACTTGGTTCCGCTTCCCGAAGGAATTGTTAATATCGGTTGTAAATGGGTTTACAAGAGGAAGCGCGGGCCTGACGGTAAGGTTGAAACTTACAAGGCCCGACTGGTAGCAAAAGGTTACACGCAGCGACCTGGCGTCGACTACGATGAAACTTTTTCACCAGTAGCAATGCTTAAGTCTATTCGGATTTTGCTTTCTATAGCTGCGTATCATGACTACGAGATTTGGCAAATGGATGTCAAAACGGCTTTTCTAAATGGATTTCTTGATGAATAAATCTATATGGAACAGCCGAAAGGTTTTGCGTCCATCGAAAACTCGGGCATGGTATGTAAGCTTAAGAAGTCCATTTATGGACTTAAACAAGCTTCACGAAGTTGGAATATTTGATTCGACGAGATTATTAGATCGTCTGGTTTTCTCAAGAATTCAGAAGAATCCTGTGTGTATCAGAAGGCCAGTGGGAGCATGGTCGTATTTTTAGTCCTATATGTTGATGACATCCTAATCATTGGGAATGATTTAGGTATGTTACAAAGCGTAAAAGCGTACCTCCTAAGAATTTCTCCATGAAGGACCTGGGAGAAACTTCATATATTTTAGGGACAAAACTCTATAGAGATAGACAAAGGAGGCTGATTGGGTTATCCCAATCAACGTACATAGATAAGATCTTGGAACGGTATAATTTTGGTAACTGTAAGACAGCAAACATACCGTTCAGACATGGGATTCATCTTTCTAAGAAGATGAGTCCACAAACAGAAGATGAGAAGGTTAGAATATCTAACCAACCTTATGCTTCGTGTTTGGGTAGCATAATGTATGTCATGTTATGTACGAGGCCTGATATCAGTTTCACTGTTAGCGTAACTAGTCGATATCAGTCCAATCCAGGTAATGACCATTGGATGGCCATTAAACATATCCTCAAGTATCTTAAAGGTACTAAGGATAAGTTAATAATTTATGGAGGAAGTGAACTGCAAGTTAACGGGTATACGGATTCTGATTTCCAATCGGATCCCGATGATAGAAAGTCTACATCTGGATTCGTTAACGGAGGTGCAGTTTGTTGGAAGAGTTCCAAACAGGGATCGACATCAGATTCCACCACTGAGGCAGAATATATTGCAGCTTCTGAAGCTGCAAAAGAGGCTGTGTGGATAAAGAACTTTATCACAGAATTGGGAGTTGTCCCAAGTATCGAGAATGCGATTCTGTTATACTGTGATAATATTGGAGCCATTGCGCAAGCAAAGGAACCGAGGGCGCATCATAAGTCGAAGCATATGGAACGCAAGTACCACAACATTCGAGAGATTGTGTCGCGAGGGGATATTGCCGTGTGCAAGGTACCGAGTGAAGATAATGTAGCAGACCCGCTGACGAAGGCCATACCTCCGAAGTTGTTTGATAAACACGTGGAGTCGATGGGTATTAGATACAATTGTTATTGGCACTAGAGCAAGTGAGAGATTTTGTTGGGGTTGGTGCTCAGAGCGCCAATTCCCTGTTGTATTTCTTTATGAATACTTCTGTAAAACATTATTATTATGAATAATATATGCAGTTTCTATAATATAATGTATCTTTTAATATGGTAAAGACGTAATGACCTTAGAATGATTAGTCATGGTACTGTTGCAAAAGCGTCGCAACTGACATTGAGTAGTATCATGACGATGTCATTCTCAGACAGTTCCTGGTCAAGGTTTACAATACTTGGTCAGTATAGTAAACCTGTTGAGACCGGTACATGTCCTATACTGGAATATATGATTCCAATGGTTTCTCAATGAACCATCAATCTTCGAGACTGGTATACACGTGTGGGTGTTTATAGCGGATAAACACTGAACGACTCACCGAAGATTCTTAATGGATGGTACACCAACGTCAATAAGAATCTTCTCGGGTTGAGTAGCACTTGTGATTCTTAGACTTGAGATGCCATTGTGGGCACATGAGACATCTTCTACACTTATATGGCAGTCACGTCACCGATCTATTAGATCAGACCTCCGCCTGTTTGTTGGGTGTAGATAGATCCTCAGGGTGTCCTATATGTGACAAGATAGGATCCGTCAGTTCTGTGTATCAGAGCATAGGTAGTCCACATGATTAGCAATCAGATAAAACCATGGGCCCGTGGTACAGTTTAGAAACTAGTTCTAAACATTATTTTTGAGATTGCTAATAGAATAGTCGACTGGATAATCCCCATAGAGATTTGACGTTTACATCTATATCTTTGGGATATATCTGGATACCAGTGACGGATGAATTATACATTTGCCATGACCTCGACCTGTATGATTCAGCGAGTTTATCCGTGATCGTCATAATTTACGGATGGATAAATTATGGACACGAAATTGGATTTCGTGACGGATATGTCTGAATCTAGAGAGTCTCAATAATGAAATATACTCGTAGAGCACTAGAGCAACACTTATAAATAATGTTGATTATTTATAAAGTCGTTTAAAATTAAACGCAAAATACATGCTTGGGGACCCAATAGTCATTTCCTTAATTATTGTGTATTTACATTTAATACTTGATTAATTTAAATACACATTAATTAATAGTCAAATTGAGATATTTGACTAATATCTAAATGTATATATGTATTTAATATTTAATGTAAATATAATATATTTAATATATTTGTATTTAATTAATTAATTGTTAAATGATTAAATTAATTAAAATATAAATATCTTAAGATTTGGATATTTGTTTTTAAGGCTTAGTTGCCTTTGTTGACTAATTAAAATATCTATAAAGTGTTATTAGATATTTAACAAGTTGATAAAATTGAAATTCAAATGAAATTGAAATTAATTTTTCTTGTAAATGCTTGGCCAAATTCGACCAAGGCTAACGAGTGAGAAAGTATAAATTGTTTTATTTTTCATTTGGTAATAACCTAATACACTTAACCTAAACTCCATTAAAAGAAAACAAGAGAAGCTTGAGAGGAAGAAAGTAAAAACTAAAGAAAAAGCTTGGATTTAGTAAGTTTTCTTAACTTGCTATTAGAGAGGAAATTGTCCTTATGTTCTAGGCTACTTCTTGTGATGTTCTCATGTTATTATTTTCTTTATTCTTTGTGTTTTTGATGAATGGAAGTTGGTGAAAGTGTTGAGCATGTATAATGATGGAAGCTTGTGACTAGTGTAGTTATAAGTGTTCTTTTAAGGTTTTGGAAACTTTGTTGCTAATCTAGAGTTGTTGACCCACTCTTAAATGACCTAGATTTGATCTATATTTGTTTCATTGTGTTGAAACTTTAATTGAATGGATGAAGAAACATGATTGAAGTAATGATTTAATCAATTTGGTCTAATTTGTCCAATTTGAAGAAATTGAAAAATTAGGGTTTAAGACCTCATCAAATTTGGGGCTTTTCATTTATGTTGTGTATAAGGATGTGTATATGATGCATATAAGTTTCATATTGATTGGATTTCATTTGGATGTGTCTTGAAGCATGGAAGTGCAAAATGCACAATTTGGAGCTAATGAAGCTCTCGGCCAAATGGAGAAATTTGGGGTTTTTTGTTGTTCTTGGTGTTTTGATGTTTTGAACATGCTAAGTTCATCTTAGAAATGATTTAGAATCATCCAAAATTGATTTGATCAATTTCGGACTAAAATGAACAAAATACCAAGTGTAAGGGTAATCTGGTAAATTCACATAAATTTGATTTATTGAATTTTATTTCATAATTTGATTATTGGATAATTAAATAAATAGTTTATTAATTAATCCGAGAAAAAGTTTTGAAATCAGAAAATTTGATTTTCCATCGTTTCCGCTGCGTTATCGGATTTAGCCTCTAAAACCCCAACAGTTTAATTAGCCTTATTTTAACTTTAAACTATATAATCATGCATCCAATACATAAAAGAACATAGCTTAAGAGAAGTTCAAAATTACCTAGCAAGCTTGATGCAAAGATCCAATCTTCTTCTCTTTATTCAAAATTACCTAGCAAGCTTGATGCAAAGATCCAATCTTCTTCTCTTTGTTGAAATGGTTGGAGAACTTCCAAGGTTTACAAGCTTCACTTCAAGATCCAATATTAATTCCAATGCTAGCAACCTTCACTTCAAGATCCAATCTTGATTTCTCCTAGATGAAATGTTGTAGAGTCCTCACAAGCTTCTCTAAACACTTCTCTAACTTGGGCTAATTTCTCCAATAATTACTTGTATTTTGCTTTCTCAAGCTTTTACTTTGCTTAATTAGAACCTTCATAAAGCTTGCTATTAATAGCAAAACTTAGGCAATTTTTAGTTAATAAAAGTTGTAATCAACTTTTAGGTGGGCTTAATCTAATTTGTCCAAATATGTATAATTAGGTGTGACTAATCTCCATTGTCTACCACATTGATTTAATCCAATTAAATCAAGACGAGGATTAGGAAAATGATTAGTTCAATGTTTGCCACTTTGATTTAATCCAATTAAATCAAGCCAAAACAATTTATTATTACATACTTACAATTACCATAATATCCTCAAATGGTAGAGATAATTATGATTTTACAATTAAGCCATTGTGTAATTATTGAATTAATCCAATTAATCTAATTAGGTCAAAGTAAATAATCAATGTTATCCAATAACACTTGATTATCTTAGTTAATAATTATAATATCGAATATTATCTTTTATCAAAGTTAATCGGCTACACAAATGCTCAATGAGTACACTTTATATTGGAACTCTTTATTTAGACACGTTCATCATATAAACCTATCTAATATGTACGCAATTCGGCCACCTCCAAATTCGCAAAGAACGTGAACGACCTTTCTGAACTACACAAGTTGAGGTCACACATATGTTTAATAATCCATCTGTCGTAAGCTATCCGAGTTGTGCTTAGGAAACATAGAATACACCGTCAAGTTTCCGAGGTGCACATCTCATGTCGACATTTCCACAATACTCCATAACTGATGCGATCCACCCTAGGTGATCGACTTTGGCCAAAGCTTTAAGAATCGTAACTTATCTCAATGTCGGACCATCCAGTATTACTACAAGACTATTCTAAGGTCGATATCATTCTTAGCATATCTATACATTAATCTAATACGTATAATGACAATTTTATTAATAAGGCTTGGAATGAAAATGTAGTTATTTTATTACTAAATAATAAAATGTACAATTCGGATTAACACTCCAAACACCAACTCCAACACTCGTGACTTGCAGCTCAGCATCTATGGCTTTCAAATCTATAAATTATTGCCCACTGGATCATTTGATTACTGAAGCAAAGAAAAACCACAGAAACAAATAGATACGCACATACCTAATGAGCTGACAAAAATGCTTACAAATGGCATGTACTGATTCGGAATTCTTTTATTCTAAAGCATAATTTGTATCCATGCCTTTCATATTCTCTTCCAGAAATGTAAGTATCCCTACCTGTTGATTAATTCTAAAGGTCCCAAGATCAAATCAAGACATGAAAACATGCGTGAATACACCAACGGAGGTAGCGGAATACTCACATTGATCGGTTATGTCGATTTGAAGACGAATCAAGGCCAAAAACGCACTGCCTTGCTCACGCCACTGCAACAGTCCACTGTCCCTGCAAAACAGAATTTCGGGTGAAGAAACGGAGCTCCTAGCTTCGTCGGATGGTTCCCGGCTCATGGTCGAACCTCCCTACCACCTTCGCAAGACTTGTAAGTGTGCTAGCACTTGAATTTTCACCATGAAAATCCACTCTAGCTTCCCTCAAAGTCACGTTTTTGTGAAGAAAAACAGTGAGCATTGTGGCCCCTTGGGCGTGAGAGAAGAGAGCATTTGAGAGAGATGAAATATGTTGTGTTATTGTTAAATGATTTACCAAAAATCAATTTATATTTATGCCATAATATATATTTAATTAATATACTTATGACACAAAACATGCAATGGCTTAGAGTGTCAAACAAACTCAAACTCCATGCAATGACATTGAGTGCAATGTACACAATCTACATGCAATGCATTAGAATGACATGTGTCATGTGGGCCCCACACGTTTCCAAATGAAAGTGGGCCCACGTGCACTCACGCGTTCGGGTTCGATATTTCCGAAATACCGAGCTTACGTCGCGACGTTAATTCAATCGAATTTAAATAAATAATTGCGCCTAGCGAAATTATTATTTACGTCGCTAAAGAATTAATTCTAAATTAACTCGTTTGCCCGAATTAAAATCTGATTTTAATTCCGCGTCGAAATCTAATTTCGTCTAATATATCGAATATATTAATACATCGATTAATTCCGAATTAATCGTTCTCTCTTTAGACGATATTTTATCCCGGATAAAACATCTCCGTTATTAATCCTAGATTAATTTTCTCTCTCTTCTGTATAATCTCAGATTATTCAAGAGTGCGAGTTGTGCGTCATCGGTGGATTATCGGGAAGCGACCCATGAGATCCCCGGATAATCTGGCAGTAAATACGGTCATCGGAGTATCCGAATCACGTACGTACCAAGTACTACGTTCTACCGATTTACGAGACAAGGTCGACTCCTAGCAAAGCACCAAGTCTACCTAATTCTCCGGACATATCCATTTAAGAATATTAAGATCTGTATCAAGCGTAGTATACAATTGTATTGTGCATATCGGCCCAGTATCGGATAGTCACGTGCTAGGGCTGGGGCTGGATAAGTGTCTGCCCCGTCCGAAACACATATCGGATGTCTGGTAACTAGTCTCTATAATCGGATATTCATGACCTGGTCATAATATCACGATTGGATGCGCATCACTTAAGAGCACTAATACCGTATCCTGCGTGACATCATCTCCATTATGACTGGAGTGACACTTCCGTCTTGACATCACATCCAATACACTACGACTCTCTGATAAACCCAGAAGTGGTGTACGCAGAACCGGTTAAAGCCCTGTACCACCAAGACCAAAGTCTATCGATTATCGTAAGTATTAGCGATGTAAGTCTCAGGTTAAGACTATACACACCTACCTTGAATTCGGCCTCCCATAGACACATAGTCATAACACCAATGGGATTCCGAGGGGTCTATTCAGAGCGAAGCTGTTTCCCGTACCATCGGTGAAACACGACCTCCTATCGCACTTGCAAGTATCCAATACTTATATATATGAGAACTATGTCGTTGTGCCCTCACAACGCGCACAAGTGCAATACTAGCCTATACCGCATTATCGATGTCCAGTCTCGATAATACTACGGCTAGGGATATTTAATGATTAATCCTTCGTGGACTGATACTGTGTCATCATCATCAATCCAGGAACTAATCATAGGGACCTCTCTTCATTTATATATCTATGGTGATCTAATCACAAATGATGAGAGTGCAATTTCCTTGTCACATAGTTAATTTGCTACAACAACACAATGATCTGTGAAAATAGTGACGCTATGGGTCATTTTGTCCAACAATCTCCCACTTGGCACATAGCCAGTCACTCAAGTGTCCCACACCCGAACTATGTACTGTTCGCTCAAATTGCTGAGGAAAAGTTTTCGTCAGCGGATTTGTTCGATTATCGTTTGACGCGATTTATACGATCATCACATCGCCACGATGTATGATCCGAACGAATCAGATGATATAGAAGTATATATCTGGATCGTCGATGAGACCTTTAATTCCTTAGCTTGTGCTGACGCCTAGCTCAGCTTCTAACAGAACTTATATCTAATCTAATTAGATTTACTTTCGACCCAAAAGACTTCTATTGCTGCCTCAGCTGCAGCAATAATCCGCATTTGTTGTTTATTTGGCAACAGTTATCTTGCTTGGAAGATTTCCAGCTCACTGTCCCGGTGTTCAAACTTTATAGTACCGTAGTATTTAATCGTTTGGAAACTTGCTGCAGTGATCCCAGTCACTTCAAGTTCTCCTTCTCCATAGTAAAAGATAGCATCTTTAGTTCTCAGAGATACTAACAGATGTTCTTAACTTCAATCCAGTGACTATCACTTGGATTGACCCGATTGTGACTCATTATGCTCGAAGCGTATGAGACACCAATACAAGTACATTTTAAATGTACAATTCCCAGAGAGTGTTAACAACTCCAAATCTATCCCAGTAGATCTTTATTCCTTGAATAAAGGTTGTTACTCCCCAGAATTCTACGGAGAATTTCTATTGAAAGAATATCTATGAAAACCAAGCTTTCACCAATTGTTTTATGGGAATTTCACTGTCAGTGCGCTCTCCCACTAACCTCCTTATATACACAAGAATTATTTCGTTTTGAGTCAAATCAAACCATTATGATTATTTCAAAACGTCAGTTCCAAGAACCTTATGCTTGCATTGATCCAAACATGGATCGAATAACCCGCAAACCTTGTTTGTCGGTTATACAAAATCGTCAGGATGTTGTAAACATCCTCCAAAAGGTTTCTTTTCAGGAAAGCGATTTTGATTTGTAACTGACATATTTCATAAACGAAATATACAGTTATCAACAAGCATCTTCAAAATGGATTTACCATGGCAACAGGTAAAAGGGTTGAACCGTTATTAACACAATGTTGATAACGATACCTTTTTCGTCAAAAGCCTAGCTTTGTACGTTGGTATGTTGCCTTCCATGTATGTCTTCCTTGAAGACGTTTAACGTACCATAGGCACAATGCCTTATGGTACAACAACTAGTATCCAAAATAGTTGTAATACATGGAATCCATTTCGGATTCATGGCACTTTGCCATAACAGAGAGTCGATACCTTGTATCACTTCCTCAAAACGTAGTCGGATGGTACACCTCCATAAGATTAACATCTTTATGAGGTTAGAGCAGAAACCCATACCCTAGGTTGTTTTCTGACTCTATCCGATCTACGAGTTTCTTGTGTATTTGAAGGTTAATGGTATAGTTTCATCATAGATGAATTATTTGTGTTCCATTAAGGACTTCGTGCTTGAACAGTATTACTCCGATTTTCATCGAGTATCACTATCCTCCCACTGACCACTGCATATCGGTATTCCTCTCAGGAAAACCGCATGGTGAGCAACAATTACATTGTTCTCATGTGGGATTTATAAGTACTATACTTAAGGTTTCCCTTAGATAACCTATATTGGCACTTATCCAATTTGGGTTCTTAGTTTGGTATCATCCAAACGCTCTATGCCTGGCATACCCAAATTATCAGGAATGAGAAACCTCGTTTCTTCCCTATTTATATCCTATATGATATCTGTCAAACAGATTTATATGGAAACTTATTCTAAATAAGTTTTGCACTGTTAATACATATCCGTTGAAGGAGATAGTAGCTCAGAGCGACTCGTGATAAACCTTATCATGTCCAACAAAAATTCGGTTTTAGTTCGGACACACCGTCTAACTGACGTGTCTCGAGAGGAGTCCTCATCTGAAAGAATACCATACTCTTTCATGTACGTATGAAACTTACTGCTTAAGTATTTTTCATTACGGTATTACCGTGGCGGAATAACACTATAGCCGATCTGTTTGTTTTCTTCGTGTCGAAACTTCAAAAGTTTCCGATCTGTGTTAAAAGAAACATATAACTACAACGTGATGCTACATCCGTTAAGGTCACGAAATATTCATGTTCACATCTAGCCTAGCTAGATATGGGCCCACTTAATTCACCATGAATAGGGCTAACAGATCGGTGGCCCTTTTACTATTACCAAGTAAATAGTATTTTAGGTATTTAACCTAATAAACTAGATTCGTAGACCTTATTTGAATAATCAAATCAGTCCTAGTATCCACTCTTCAAAAGTGTGGATATACGAGTCTTGTTTAATTGTGTCCTAGACAACAATGCCACAAATAAGTCTCCATTGATCAAATCAATTTAAGCTATTTATTTGTCATTTTATATGTTTGAGATTTTATTATATTCAAAATATAAATTCTGTTATTTACATCCAATGTATTTATCTCAGTATCATCTTTATATAATGAAACACTTTAGTGTTCTAGAATATAAAGGTTTTATCCGCATCGGATTAAACACTGATATAGAGATAATGTCTCTAGTCAAACTAGTTACATTATAACATTTCCTAATTTAAGTACATACCCAAAGGGTAGTTCCTAAACTTAGGTATCTACGGTCGAAACAGCGATTTCGTCCGTTTCCAATCCTTCCAATTTCCTTTTCGCAGAGAAATCTCGGCTTGAAGCCAGTATCCAGCTCACAGCGGATTCTGAACGTCAATACATATGTATTATGTACCACACTAAGTATTTAAAATCCAATTTCAATACTAGTAGTAAACATAACTTTGACAAATATTTTTAAAGTTAGAGCCTCGCCCTATCTTTAATTCCTTCGTGTCTTCCATATCCAAATGGTAGTCGCTACGGGATATGTCAATTATCCTTTTCAATATTTCACAAACCTTTGGCCAAGCCTGGGTTTCGGAATATCAAAACGATGTGCACCTTGTGCTACATGCCCAATTGCAAACTTTGACTTTTCTCCACTAGAATAGTCAATTAATTGCAAATTTAATACTTTTAAATCTAAAGATAGATTTATTATAAGTATATTAATTAAGCACTAAAGTCATCATCACATAAATCTTCCAAAGACTTTATGATCTACTATTTGCTTAATAATGGGCTTAGTCATAATAAGTTATTTTATCAAATAAATAACCTATTATTAATCCCAATTGAAAATTAAATCATTTAAAACATTTAATCCAAGGATATATATATTTTAAATATTTAACTTTTTAAATTCTTTCTTGGTTTCAATAGTCCAACTATTTAATCAATTTTAATAAAGGTACTATTTATTATAATGATTACAATAATCCAATTATTTAATCAACTATAATTTTAATATTGATTACTATAATCCAATTATAAAATCAACTATCATATAATTCAATATATTGATTACTATAATCCAATTATAAAATCAACTATATATTGAATGAGTTTGTATATAGTCCAACTATATATATTTTTAAAACAACATAAAATATTAGTCCAACTAATACTTTTGATTTTTGTGACGAGTAAAATATAGATGAGCGCGTTTAGCGAGTATTCGAACGAATGTTGCAAATTCAATACTTGCCTCCCACTATTTTCTTCGAGCCTCTAACCCTGTGAGTACT
>SKCR01004561.1:0-26476 GCA_019454045.1 Zanthoxylum bungeanum | reverse complement strand
CCCGCTACTGTCGAGGTTGCTGCCATCAGGAACCGGCAATTCTCCAACCTTGGTAGACCTTTTCGAAGGTATTTGAAAAGTTACAGGGACAAGGAATCTTGAAACCCTTAGAAGGCAAGCCACTTCCGCACCCCCCACCACCACACATAAATGTGAACCTTTATTGTCACTTCCACCAGCTACATGGCCATGACACCGACAACTGCACCCGCCTCAGGCATGAAATTCAAGATCTCATAGATTCCCATAAAATACCCAACCCATGAAAAGAAACCCTCAACCACCAAGCTTCTTAAATGGATGACAGTGAAGAACCATAGGCCGAGGAAGAAGGCAGTGCTGCGGATGATGGAGATGTTCCTCCTAGTCTATTTGATCCAGTTTTTTTTTTTTAAAAAAAAAAGAAAGAGACATTGATTTTGTTACTTGTTCGAACTCTTTTCCTCAACAATAATACAGACGTTCATTTCGCTGAAACTCTTCTGCAATATGAGTATATTTGAGAAAAGTATTCAACCTTGGTACTATGGAATCCAGTGATGAACACGGGGAACCTTCGAAATAAGCAAACAGAAAAGATAAGATAGACATTCAGAAATTGGGAAATAGAGGCAGTGAAAATATCAGACTTGGAAGGGAATTAGTTCACCGAGCCGATCAACGTAGACAGATTGAAGAAGTAGCTTGTCTGAGGAAGAGAAGGCTAAGCAGTCACCAAAAGAATTGACGGAAGACCTAACCCGACGGGATAGGAACATTCATGCATGCATACACGTAACGCATTTTGCATCCTTTCGTGTTTGTTCTGTTTTGTAATAACAGGTTTCAAAGGAGAAAAAAGAAAGCGCCGAATGCAAGCCAACCAGAAGCAGTAACAGTACAATGTCAGCAGTCTTCAGGAATGAATCACATGGGCGAGGCCCATATCAGCAGTATCAGTCCGAGGGCGAGGCCCATATCAATAGCAGTTGGGGGCGAGGCCCGTATCAGTATCAGTCTGGGGGCGAGGCCCATATCAGTAGCAGTTAGGGCCGAGGCCCGTATCAGTATCAGTCTGGGGGTGAGGCCCATATCAGTAGCAGTTAGGGCCGAGGCCCACATCAGCATTAGTTTGGAGACGAGTCCAGGGCCGAGGCCTACATTAATATCAGTTTGGGGATGAGTCCCAGGGCCGAGGCCCACATCAATCTCAGTTCAGGGGCCAGGCCCACATCAGCATCAATATCAGTTTAGCCGGGAATGGCACTCCAAGAATGGAAACACAGTTCGAGAATGAACAAGCCGGGAATGGCACTCCAAGAATGGAAACACAGTTCGAGAATGAACAAGCCGTGAATGAACAAGCCGGGAATGGCACTCCAAGAATGGAAACACAGTTCGAGAATGAACAAGCCGGGAATGGCACTCCAAGAATGGAAACACAGTTCGAGAATGAACAAGCAGGGAATGGCACTCCAAGAATGGAAACACAGTTCGAGAATGAACAAGCCGGGAATGGCACTCCAAGAATGGAAATACATTTCGAGAATGAACAAGCCGGGAATGGCACTCCAAGAATGGAAACACAGTTCGAGAATGAACAAGCCGGGAATGGCACTCCAAGAATGGAAACACAGTTCGAGAATGAACAAGCCGGGAATGGCACTCCAAGAATGGAAAAATAGTTCGAGAATGAACAAGCCGGGAACGGCACTCCAAGAATGGAAACACAGTTCGAGAATGAACAAGCCGGAATGGCACTCCAAGAATGGAAATACAGTTCAGGAATGAACAAGCCGGGAATGACACTCCAAGAATGGAAGCACGGTTCGAGAATGAACCACCTCACAGTAACGGTTCGGGAATGGACCACCTCACAATAACAGTTCGGGAATAGACATCTCACAGTAACGGTTCGGGAATGGACCACCTTACAGTAACGGTTCTGGAATGGACCACCTCACAGTAACAGTTCGGGAATGGACATCTCACAGTAACGGTTCGGGAATGGACCATCTTACAGTAACAGTTCGGGAATGGACACCTCACAGTAATGGTTCGGGAATGTACCACCTCACAATAACAGTTCGGGAATGAACACCTCACAGTAACGGTTCGGGAATGGACCAACTCACAGTAACGGTTCGGGAATGGATCACCTTACGGCAATGGTTCGGGAATGGACCACATCACAACACGGTTCAGGAATGAACCAGGGGTCGCAGCACCTCACCACCTAAATCAACTCAACACGTGGAAAGTCAAGTGGCAGTTGGCGAGCCAGGTAAGTGAAAATGCATTGCATAACTTTGATAGGATTGTCACTGTTGCACATTACACAAGTCCCATCAAAGTGGGGGCGACTGTAGGCATTGTATTTTTGCATGTGAAACCCGATGATGAGTCTCATTTGGAGGCACTACCTTTTGAGTCACGGAAGCCGCGGGAAACGGATATCGGAAGGGGAAATTCAGAATAAACAAGGTTCACTGTTTTTGTTCGTGCTGCGTTCATGTATACGTTCGAACGCCAAACAGATTGTGGGCATTCGTGTCGCGTTCGAGGAAGCGTTCGAACGGTGTCGGTAATTCTGGTTTTGCTGCTAGCCTCACACCCAAGCCCAATTAACCCACCAAAGCCCATAAAACACATCCCAATTTAATTAAATTAAACATGAATTAAATAAAATATTTAAACCATTTACCAATTAAATAAAACATAAAATATAATCATACCTAATTAAGATAAATCAAATATATTAACTTCCTAACTAAACAAATCACATACTAAATTAAAAAGATGTCATGCCTAATTAAAATCAATCATAACCAATCTAAAGATATTGTATTCCTAATCTAGCCATAATTTGTCCCCCCTCAATCTAATCCTTTCCTTGTCCAACACTAAATCAAATCCTCCCTTTAATGCACCAAATCCCTTCCTTGTGAGACAAGGTGAAGCCCTAACCCTTCTCTATATAAACAACCCCTAACCAAGACATGCACTCCCCTAGCTCATACACATAATAGACACACAACTCACACAAATCACAAGAGAAAAGAAAATAACCCCAAGCCTTCACATTAAAAGCACCTTCACAAACCGATCATCCCTACACGCCCATAAACCTCACAAATCTCCTCCACTCCATAACCGAAAATAGCAGCCCCCTAAGCCTCCACACATCACCAAAAAAGTACCCAAACCGCAGCCCAAACACGCTCCACACAGCATCAAAATCCTCTTAAAACATTCCCTAAAAGACTTAAAGTAATAACATAAAAAAACTGCATTAATAATCCTTAAAATAATCACACAAGACTGCACTAAGAACCCACACAAAAACTTGGAACAATCCGTTGAAACGTCAAAACAGGTGACCTGAACAGTGAGCAGCAAAACAGAGGCCGAACAGTAGCAAATCGGAGTCAAAAGCAGCAGCAAAAGACGGAGAAAGACGACCCCAAACAGTGAGACAACGAAAGAGAGCAGTGAACCAGTGAACCGAAAGAGTTGCGGAGCATCCACCCTTCCGACGACCGTGTGCCGTACATCCGAGAGGTGATTTAAAAGGTTAGACCTGAGGGTACTTTTCACACACATCTTTATTTGATTTTTGTTATTTATTTTGATTGTATTTTACTTATTTGTTAAATCTTGTTTGTGTATGACGTGTGTTGTGGGTATTGGATGAATGGAAGAGTGTCGTCTCTTATGGTATATAGGATGGAAACCCAGACGTAAATTCCGTAGTCGAATCCAAATGGACGGTAGTGTGGTCTGTACTTGGGATACAACTCCACGTACCACTTGAGTAAACGGCACCCTCTTTTGTTTTGTGTTGTTTTGGTTTATTTATTTTTCGTCACTTGAATTCTGCATGTTGCTTATTTATGCATGGTTCAATCAAGCGCATGGGCTTAGTAAGTGGAATGAAAGATCCCCTATGGGGAGGGGTTAAAGCCCTTTAACACGATGCTTTGCCGCGCCGGTTGATGTGTTTTCGGTTGCATATAAGATACGTTCAATCGGGCATACTAAGTTTGATATTATTGTGTTTAATTCTTTGTATGCATGACTCAATCGAGCGCATAGGCTTAGTAAGTGGAATGAAAGATCCCCTATGGGGAGGGGTTAAAGCCCTTTACCACGATGCTTTGCCGCGCCGGTTGATGTGTGTTCGGTTGGATGTAAGATGTGTTCAATCGGGCATACTTAGTTTGATATGATTGTCTTTATGTTTGTATGCATGATGCGATCGAGCGCATGGGCTTAGTAAGTGCGATGAGAGGTCCTCTAATTGAAGAGGTTAAAATCCTTTACCACGATGCTTCGCCGCGCCTCGCATTGTACTATTTGTTATTTATGTATTGCGTCTCATTTCATGCATCAGGTCTGTTCCCGTTCGAACGCGTTTACGAACGCAACTCGAACACGCATGCATTTTGCCTTATCATGCATCATGTCTCATTTATGTTCGAACGCGTTCACAAACGCCATACGAACGTGAGTATTCTGTTTCATTTCCGTTCGAACGCGTTCACAAACGTCATACGAACGTAAGTATTCTGTTTCATTTCCGTTCCAACGCGTTCACAAACGCCATACGAACGTGAGCATTCTTTTTCCTTTCTGTTCGAACGCGTTTACGAACGCTACTCGAACGAGAACCTTCTGTTTACCGTTCGAACGCGTCTACGAACGCTGCACGAACACCCACGGTAAACAGATCCTCTTGCATCACATTACGACATGTCCATCTTAGCACATAGTTACCCCTTTTTTATGTTATGCATTTGGATTACCTCTATAGTTGTCTACTTCTGTTATGCGCTTAAATCTCTGTTCTTAATATGCATGCTAGTAAGAATGCTATTTGTTTGCGCTTCTGTGTCCACCAATGCGTTCATTAACTTGTATGCTTGCCGTATGATAATTCTTAACGGAAACCTTTCAGAGGATGTTTACAACATCATGTCGGTTTTGTTGAATCATAACAAGCAAACTAGGTTTGCAGGTTATTCGATCCATGTTGGATTGAAGCAAGCATTAGGTTCTTGGAATTTTCGTTTTGATGTAATCATAATAGTTTATGATTTAATTCAAAACAAAAATAATTCTTGTGTATATAAGGAGGTTAGTGGGAGCGCACTGACAGTGAATGTCCTGAGTAATGATGATATATCATTTCTTGTAAATGATATTCCCATAATATAATCGGTGAAAGCTTGGCTTTCATGATAACGAGTAAAAGTCGTAACAAAGGTACTATACAATAGTAGTACGGAACAGTGAGTTGGAAATATTCCAAGCAAGATACTGTTACCGAATAAACAACAAATGCGGTTATTGCTGCAGCTGAGGCAGCAATAGAAGCCATTTGGGTCGATAATAAATCTAATTAGATTAGATATAGTTCTGTTAGCAGCTGAGCTAGGCGTCAGCACATGGTAAAGAATTAATGGTCTCATCGACGATCCAGATACTTATTTTGATAATCATCTGATTCGTTCGGATCATACATCGCGGTGATGTGATGATCGAATAAATCGCATCGGATGATAATCATGTAAATCCACTGACGAAAGCATTTTCTTAGCAGTTTGAGCCAACCGTACATAGTTCGGGTGTCAGCACTTGAGTGACTGGCTATAGGCCAAGTGGGAGATTGTTGGACAATTATGACCCATAGCGTCACTATTTGTACAGATCATGGTGTTGTTGTACAAATTAACTATGTGACAAAGAGATTGCACTCTTGTTATTTGTGATTAGATCACCTAGATATATATAAATGATAGGAGGTCCCTGTGATTTGTTCCTGGACTGAGAATGATACGAGACAGTATCAGTCTACGAAGGATAAATCATTAAATATCGAGATTGGACATCGATAAATACGTAAAGACTAGTATTACACTTGTGCGCGTTTGTGAGGGCACAACGGCATAGTTCTCATATATTGGGTATAGGATACTCATGCAAGTGTAATAGGAGGTTGTGTTTTACCGATGGTACGGGAAACCGCTTCGCTCTGGATAGACCCCTGCGGAATCCATTGGTAGTATGACTATGTGTCTCTGGGAGTCTGCAATCAGGGTAGGTGTATTTGGTCTTAACCTGAGACTTGCACCGCTAATACTTACGACAATCAATATACTTTGGTTGAGGTCGTCCAGGGATTTAATAGGTTCTTGTACGCCAATGCTGGGTATATTGAGAATCGTAGTGTGTTGGGTGTGATGTTAAGACGGAAGTATCACTCCAGTCATATGGAGATGATGGTCACATAGGATACGAAACTCGTTCTCTTAAATGCTCGAGCTATCGGGATATTATGACAAGGTCATGTATATCTGATTATAGAGACTAGTTGCCAGACATCTGATATGTGCTTCGTATGGGGCACACACATTCCAGCCCCAGGACTAGCACGTGAACATCCGATACTGGATCGACATACACAATACTACGGTATACTACGCTTGATATAGATCACATATTCCTATAAGGATTTTTCTGGAGAATTGGGTAGGCATGGCGCTTTTCTAGAAGGCAACCTTGTCTTGTAAGTCGGTATAAACGTAGTACGGGGTACTTACGTGTTCGGATAGTCCGACGACCGAATTACTGCCAACATATCTGGGGATCTCATGGGTCGCTTCCCGAAGATTCACCGATGATGTATGACTTGCACTTTAATTAATCTGGGATTAATTTGATGAGAGAGAAAATTAATCGGGGATTAATTACGGAGATATTTTATCGGGATAAAATATTAATAAAAGAGAGAGAACGATTAATTTAGAATTAATCTCGATAAAATAATATATTTGATATATTATACGAAATTGGATTTCGACGCGGATTTAAAATTAGATTTTAATTCGGGCGAACGAATTAATTTAGAATTAATTCGTTAGCGACGTGAATAGTGATTTCGTTAGGCATAATCGTTTAATTACGTCACGACGAAAAATTCGTTAATTTGGAATTAGCAAACCCGAGCCCGAGTGTGATTGCGAGCGCATTCGTATTTCGAATTCGAATGCGGCACGCAAGTCACATCAAGCGTCAAATCGTTAATCACATCAAGCGTCAAATCACATGTCACTTTGAGTGATGTGACAATTTGATTGAGTGATTGATGTGGTAGTTGAAAAGCATTAATGGGCTTTTGCTTTTTGACTTTTTGGTAAATGGAAAATGCTTTTTGTATTTGTTTTTGTTTTTGGAAAATAAAAATAAATATATAAGTAAAAGGTTTTCCTTCTCTCTCCACTGACTCACGGTTTCCCTCATTTCTCTCCTCTTCTCATTTTTGTCTTTGAGCCATCTCTTCTCCTTCAATTTCTGGTTTGACCGAACGCATAAGAGAAGAAGAAATGATTTTGTTGCAAAATCTGGTGCTAGCACACACTTGGGTCAATAAAAAGGTGATATGGCAGTGAACACTTGAGCTTGGAATCAAGTTTGAAGCTTGAAGCTTGGAGCTTCAATGGAGGTCTCCCATGGCCGAATCTTGGAGGAGCCAAACCAGCCCATGCCGTGCAGTCCACGACCAAGAGTAGCCACTGCCGAGCTTGACAGAGAAGGCAGTTCGGTTTTGGTCTTCGTCGCATCTCAACCGATCCTTGTGAGTTTTTCCGCACCTCTTATGATTGTATTCATGCATTTTTCTTGCTTGATTTCATGATCTTGGGACCTAATCTATAAAAGAAACACATGCAACTCTGCTAAGACCATGACTGGACTGTAAATCAGTACTCAATCTGTTGGACCCAAACACCCTAGTGACTGCCATTAGTATCCATCCCCTCGAGCTCGTCCTTAAGATAATCCTGCAAAATAAAGAATCTGGGAGTGGGGGGGTCAGATCGTTTGAATGAGCTAGTGAGTTGATACTAAAATAACAAAACCATGAGAAAATCCAGAACATATCCAAAAATCATTTTTCATGCATGGATCTTCAAAAACATATCAAGCGCTCAATGCCCAATTCTCGCGCATAGACTGAGTGATGAACAAATAATTCCATGTCGACAAGGCAGCGGGTCATACCATTTCAGATGGATGAGGCCCTAACAAGCACCCCGACGGATATATATGATGAGTTTCATAAACATAAACCATGCAACAAGCGTCGAGGCAGAGGCAATATCATCAATCAATCATCTCAGCAGAACCATATAAATAGTTCAGAAATCATAAAAACAGTAAACAAGCGCTGAGACGGAAACATATAATCATCATGCATATTTTTCATCAATTTAAAATCTCAAAACATGAAAAGAATTTTAAAGCATAAGTCAAGGAAAAAAAAAAAGCATCCACTCACCGATTCGAAACTTGCTGGTGATGCCTTGCGATGGTTGCGGAACCGCACCTCCTGGTGATAATCTAGAATTAGCAAAATTCGTTAGTACCAAGGTTGCAAATTATATCCTTAATAAAATTTATTTTTTATTCATGATAACTCATCCTTGTTATGTTACTAACATTTTAAGGTGGTCTTAATTTTTTTTTTACTATTCTCATTCGAGGATCTCAAAAGCTACTTCGCAAAACTCCATATTCTGCCCTCTTTCTAGAAACTTTCAGTGCACCAACACTAAATTTGAAAATTTGGTGCGCTTAATCGGGGTTGAATTTGGGGCTGAAATTTTAATATAATACTTGATTATGTCTATATTCTATGTTGGATTTTATAGATCATGATTGTGATTCCTAGAACTCAAGTTATGGACTGAAGTTCAGGGGCTGTAAAACTGGAAAAACTGGGCACAAGGCAACCGATAGTCCGAATTTAAAAATTCGGTTTGGTCTCATCTTAAGTCAAAAAATTATGATTTTTGGATATTTTACTCTCTTATATGTCTAGTTTAAGTGATTTTTTAATGATCTTAATTTTGTTTCTTAAAACTCAGCTATAACCGATTATCTAGGCGCTGTTTAGAATTTAACAGAATCAGATCCTAAAATAGGGCAACCCACTTTCGTAATTTCCCATAAATTCATCCAATATCGACAAATTCTGAAATTTTTATAGATTAATCCTTAATGAGTCTAGTTTCAGTACAATTTTATTGGTTATTGATTGGAGACCTAAAACCCAAGTTATAAACAATGTATGAGAATCTGTCCAGATTACACTGAAATTAAAATCACTGCCTATCCTCACAAACTCATTGCTCTATTTAATCCACTTAATTCAGCCAGAGGTTCCCATGAATTTTAACACAGCAATAACACAACACCATGCATAAAATACAAATTGAAATTAATCCCAAATTTTTAATAGCTCCTAGGGTTTTCTAAAACACAAATCATCATCCATAATTAATTTTACACCATTATAATACCAACGCCACACTATTTATCATCCATAGCTACATACCAACATCCTCAAATACATGTTTTTGAATGAAGTTATTTTTACCTTCTTCATTTGATTTTTCCTTCTTCCTTCAAGTCTTCCAAGCTTGTTACTCTCTTCTTGACATGTTGTAGGTTACTTTTGCATTTGTTCCCTCATTAATTTTGATGAGAAAATGGCTTTCCTCTCTTTTCCTTCTCTTTCTCTCTTACTTCTTCTCTCACGTTTCCTTCCCATTTCTCCAAATATTTGAGGATAAATGAATAATCATCCTTTTATACTAGAGGCTAGTAACTTTAATTGCTCTTCTTGATTAATTTGGTCATTTCTAGATAAATATAGGAACTTGTAGGATATTTTAGAGTCATTGGTCCATTAATAATTAATGGACCCAAGTGAGAAAACTATGGGCTTGTGGATCCAAAATGGGAATTTCCTTGTTTATGTTGGGTTTCTCTAAGGTCCCAAGGATCATTTTAAGCATAGAAACATACATGTGAATACTCGAAAAAGTATGGCGGAAACATATTTACAACGATCGACTTTTACGACGCGAGGAACAACGAAAATCATCAAGCTTTTCCCTCCTAGAGCCCACGGCTTTGACTGGTTTTTGCTCCTCCAAATTCGGTCCGAGCTCCAAGCTTTTGGGTGGTGATTCCAAGCTCACAAGTGCGGTTCCCTATCACCTTCGCAAGACTCCTAAAGCGTGCTAGCACTCCGGATATTTTGCCGCAAAATTTCCTTTAGCTTCTCCTTGGCTCACGGCAATGACAGTGAAGGAAGAAGCAAAACAACCCCTTGGGCGTGAGAGAGGAGAGAAGAGAGGAGAGAGTGTGTTAAGTGTTGGTTGTTTTGATTTTGTGTATCTAATACATAAATTGAATTTTAAAAATTCATTTACCAAAAGTCAAAGCATTAAAGCTTTGCCAACTACCACCAACAATCACAATGACAAGTTGTCATATCACTTGAAGTGACTAGACATCACATCAATTGATTGACTAGTGATTTGACGCTTGATGTGACTTGTGGCCGCACTTAAATTCGCAATGCGAGTACGCCCGCAAACACTCCCGGGCTCGGGTTCACTAATTCCAAATTAACGAATTTTATGTTGCGACGTAATTAAATAATTATGCCTAGCAAAATTACTATTCACGTCGCTAACGAATTAATTCTAAATTAACTCGTTTGCCCGAATTAAAATCCAATTTCAATTCCGTGTCGAAGTCCAATTTCGTATAATATATCGAATATATTATTTTATAGATTAATTCCAAATTAATCGTTTTCTCTCTTTAAATAATATTTTATCCCAGATAAAATATCTCCGTAATTAATCCCAGATTAATTTTCTCTCTTTAATTAATCCCAGATTAATAAAGTGCGAGTCATACGTCATTGGTGAATCTTCAGGAAGTGACCCATGAGATCCCCGGATATGTTGGCAGTAAATCCGGTTGTCGGACTATCCGAACACGTAAGTACCTAGTACTACGTTTATACCGATTTACAAGACAAGGTGGCTTCTAGCAAAGCGCCATGCCTACCCAATTCTCCAAACATATCCTTACAGGAATATGTGATCTATATCAGGCGTAGTATACGTAGTATTGCGTATTTCGATCCAGCATCGGATGTCACGTGCAAGACCTGGGGCAGGAAATGTGTCTGCCCCGTACGAAGCACATATCGGATCTTTGGTAACTAGTCTCTATATTGGATAATCATGACCTAGTCATATTATCCCGATGACTGCAGTACATAAGAGCACCAATACCTCATCTTATGTGATCATCATCTCCACCATGACTGGAGTGATACTTCCATCTCGACATCACACCCAATACACTACGATTCTCAATATACCCAGAAGAGGCGTACACAGAACCTGTTAAAGCCCTGGACGACCAAAACCAAAGTATATTGATTATCGCAAGTATTAGCGGTGCAAGTCTCAAGTTAAGACCAAATACACCTACCTTGATTCGGACTTCCATAGACACATAGTCATACTACCAATCGAATTCCGAGGGGTCTATCCAGAGCGAAGCTGTTTTCCGTACCATCGGTAAAATATAACCTCCTATTACACTTGCATGAGTATCCTATACCCAAATATATGAGAACTATGCCGTTATGCCCTCACAACGCGCACAAGTGTAATACTAGTCTTTTACGCATTATCGATGTCCAATCTCGATAATACTCTGACTAGGGATATTTAATGATCAAACCTTCGTGGATTGATATGTCTCATATCATCTCAATCCGAAACTAATCATATAGACCTTTCATCATTTATACATCTTGGTGATCTAATCAAAAATGATAAAAGAGCAATTTCCTTTGTCACATAGTTAATTTGTACAACAACACCATGATCTGTACAAATAGTGACGATATGGGTCATAATTGTCCAACAATCTCCCACTTGGCCTATAGCCAGTCACTCAAGTGTCTTACACCCGAACTATGTACGGTTCGAACAAATTACTGAGAAAAGGCTTTCGTCAGCGGATTTGCATGACTATCATCTGATGCGATTTATTCGATCATCATATCGCCACGATGTATGATTCGAACGAATCAGATGAATATTTGAAGTATTTATCTGGATCGTTGATGAGACCATTAATTCTTTAGCCGGTACTGTAGCCTAGCTCAGATGTTAACAAAACTACATCTAATCTAATTAAACTATAATCAATCCAGAAGGCTTCTATTGCTGCCTCAACTGCAACAATAATCCACTTTTGTTGTTTATTCCGTAACAGTATCTTGCTTGGAAGATTTCCAGCTCACTGTTCCGTTATTCAAACTTTGTAGTACAGTTGTTACGACTTTTAGTCATTTTTATCGATTAGGTAACTTGCAACAGTGAACCCAGTCACTTCAAGTTCTCATTCTCCATAGTATAAGACAACATCCTTAGATCTTTAAGATACTAAAGCATGTTCTTAACATCAATCCAATGACTATCACTTGGATTGGCCTGATTGTGACTCCATATGCTCAAAGCATATGAGACACCAGGTCACGTACATTTATTTCAATGTACGATTTCTCGGAGATTATTAACAACTTTAAATCTATCCCAGTAGATCTTTATTCCTAGAATAAAGGTTATTTCTCCCAAGAATTCTACGGAGAATTTTCTTGAAAGCCAAGCTTTCACCGATGGTTTTATGGGAATATCATTTCCAAGAAATGATATGTCATCATTACTTAGGACATCCACTGTCAGTGCGCTCCCACATGGTAATTATCACGCAAAGTTAATATATTATATTAAGGGAGATATCTAAAATAGTAGTAATAAAAGTGGATCATTTTACCTCAGTATTTTCTTTATTGTACTTTTACTTTATTCACTTTTAGCATTTACTTTCCAATAATTTACTTTCCAGTAATTTAATTTCCAGCATTTACATTCCAATAATTTAATTTCCAGCATTTACTTTATGTCTTTTCTTTTATTTAAGTTTTTACTACCTGTAAATATGTGTCGTAACTAAGCCAGTTATCTGGGGTTGTGATGAATTCCAATCTCACCGGTTAATAAGGGGTTATTTTATGGTTTGGGTAATATAAAGGTTTATTTATTGAGCCTTAATCCTAATGCTTTTTATTAACTGGCCATTAATAAAATTGAACTGGTAAACTTAAAATGAACTTGGAAAAGAGATTTTAGGTTAAAGACCTTAGACTCAATAGCCTACGATCTTCCTTGAGGATAGATAATGTAAGTTTTCCTAGAACATGCCAAGGATCTAATAAGCAAGAAAAGGTGTTCATAAATTCATTATAAGTTGCGGAATTACTTACATTGAATGGATTTGAGCTTTTAAAATTTTGAGAAGAATAAGATCTCCAAGATATTTCCTTTGTTGATTCCAAGCTTTGAGTTGGTTTCTAAGATCCTTCCTTTGATGATTCCAAGCTTTGAGTTGTTTGAATGAAGATCTCCAAGATCCTTCCTTTGATGATTCCAAGCTTTGAGTTGGTTTCCCTATCACCTTAGTTTATTCCATGAAGTGCTAGCTTTGCTGATTTTGCAACAAAAAATCAAAGAGAGGAGAAGCTCAAGTTCACGTCCAAAGAAGAGTATTCTAGGGTTTCATATTATTCCAAGTGTGTTTTGTGTGATTGATCCACAAATGAGAGAGTGAGAAGGGTTTTTGGTAAAAGCCAATTTACCATTTTCACCTAAACAAGGTGGTTGGGTAAATGATTTTGCCAAAACCATTCCAAGGTGGTTGGAAAGTGGATGGTATGGCATAAATGCCAACCACTCTCCTAACTACCACATTTAAAGTGGGCCCCACATTTGAATTCAAAATTCAAATGTCTCTACGAACATTTGCCACAGCTCGGATCCGTTTAATCCGATTAAATGAATTCTCATCGGTAAATAATTAAATCTAATTTAATTAAATAACGATGCCTCGCAAATATATTATGAATGTCGTCTACGAATTAATTCTAAATTAATTCATTCATTCATATTAAAGTCCGACTTTAATTTCGTAACGAAATCCAATTCATATTAATATATCTGATATATTAATTTTAGCCCATACGAATAAATTAAATAGAAAAATCAAATTTAACTATTAAATTTATTCTACCGATTAATTCCAAATTAATCGCGTTCTCTCTCTTCCGAACACATTTAATCCCAGATTAAATAATACCTCAATTAATCCTAGATTAATTTTCTCTCTCTTAATTAATCCCAGATTAATTCTAATTCGAATCAACTGTCATCGGTGAATCCTTGGGAAGCGACCCAAGAGATCCCTGGATATGTTGGCAGTAAATACGGTCATCAGATTATCCGAATACGTGCGTACCTCGTACCACGTGCTTATCGATTTTGCAAGACATGGTTGGCTTCTAGCAAAGTACCGTGTCTACCCAATTCTCCAGAAATATTCTTACTGGAATATATAATCTATGTCAGGCGTAGTATACGTAGTATTGCGTATTGCGATCCATTATCGGATGTCACGTGCTAGGCCTGGGGCTGGAACTGTGTCTGCCCCGTACGAAGCACATGTCGGATGTCTGGTAACTAGTCTCTATTATCGGATATACATGACCTAGTCATAATATCCCGATGACTGTAGTACTTAAGAGCACTAGTACCGTATCCTACGTGACATCATCTCCACTATGACTGGAGTGATACTTCCGTCTTGACATCACACCCAATACACTACGATTCTCAATATACCCAGTAGAGGCGTACTGAGAACCGGTTAAAGCCCTGGACGACCAAAACTAAAGCATATCGATTGTCGCAAGTATTAGCGATGCAAGTCTCAGGTTAAGACCAAATACACCTACCCTGATATCGGACTTTCATAGACACATAGTCATACTACCAATGGAATTTCGAGGGGTCTATCCAGAGCGAAGCTGTTTCCGCACCATCGGTAAACACAACTTCCCATCACACTTGCATAAGTATCCAATACTTAAATATATGAGAACTATGCTGTTGTGCTCCCACAACGCGCACAAGTGCAATACTAGTCTATTCCGCATTATCGATGTCCAGTCTCGATAATACTACGACTAGGGATATTTAATGATTAATCCTTCGAGGACTGATACTGTCTCATATCATCTCAATCCAGGAACTAATCATAGGGACCTCCTATCATTTATACATCTAGGTGATCTAGTCACAAATGATAAGAGCGCAGTCTCTTTGTCACATAATTAATTTGTACAACAACACCATGATCTGTACAAATAGTGACGCTATGGATTATAACTGTCCAACAGATAAAACTTTAATAGATTTCGTTACATGATAGGAATATACCTGTCGGGTGGGGGTAGCCATAATTGGAACTTAATCTTAATGAATTCAGATAACTTGGTTAACATAAGAATATTATTAATTGGGTTATATTGGGTATTTGTATTTGACCATCAGAAGAGGCTTTTACATAATTTCGTGTTCCAGGTTAATAAACCAATATATTACACAAACATAAAATAACCACTTCATCTTTTAAAAAGATATTGGAAGGATTCACAACCCTGGATAGTTTTATAAATTTGAATTTTCTTCAATATACTTTCAAGCAATTTATTTACTTGTTTTAATTTTAAAGTCACCACCCAATCAAACAATCAATCCATTAGATACTTGTAAACATTTAACTTCATAAATTGATAACAAAAGGTTTTAAGTCCTCGTGAGATCAATACTTCTTATACTACTTGAACGATACGTGCGCTTGCGTTATACGCGTGTGATTACACTGGTCAAGTTTTTGGCACCGTTGCCAGGGACTTATTTATCTTCACTATTAGCTTTGGGGTTGGATACTTTACTTGTATCTAATTTCTTTTTACTTATTTTTTTTGTTTTCTTGTGTTTCAGGTTCTTAGACACTACATGAGATGAATCAGAAGCTTTGAACTTCGACCGCTTGACCCAGAGATTGAAAGAACCATCTGACATTTGAGAAAGGAAATGCGAGAAGGCCAAGAAGCAATCGTTAACATGGAACCTGAACCTTTAGATGTTGCACCACCAATTCCCATTCGAGACATAACCATTCCAGTGGTGGACGGCCTCATTTCCTGTATTGTACTTCCTCATTTACCAGCAAATGCGTGTGACATCAAAACATGCATTCAGATGATTCAGTAGTCAGTACAGTTTGGGGGGAATGCAACTTAAGATCCTAATGCCCACATCAGTAACTTCCTAGAAGTTTGCGGCACTTTCAATTACAACAGAGCATCAGAAGAAGCAATGGGACTGCGAGTTATTCCATATTCCTTGAAAGACAGGGCAAAAGCTTGGCTACATTCACTACCAGCAGGTTCCATCACAACTTGGAACACTTTAGCCACCAAATTCCTTGCAAAGTACTTTCCACCAACCAGAATAGCAAAACTGAGAAATGACATAACATCCTTTGTACAACTTGACTCGGAAACTCTCTACGAAGCTTGGGAAAAGTACAAAGATTTACTCCGGAAATGTCCTCACCATGAGATTCCAAAATGGCTTCAAGTCTAAACTTTCTATAATGAACTTTCTGGATTGATGATAACCATAATTGATACTTCTGCTTGAGGAGCTTTGATGGCAAAAGGAGAAGATCAAGCCTGGGAATTAATCGAATAAATGGCTAACAACAATTCATTGTGGCCAACTAGAAGCATGATTCAACGAATTGCAGGAATTTATGAAGTTGCAGCTAACTCGGCAGTGAATACTAAGTTGGAGCAGATGTGCAAAAGCCTGGAAACACTTAGCACCGAAGTTGTAAACATTGCCAGAGCCACAAGTTCACCATATGGAGGAGCACCATAGCCAAACCAATATGAAGAAATGGTGAACTATGTCAACAATTTCAACAGACATGGGAACAATCCATATTCCAACAACTATAACCCAATGTGGAAGAATCATCCCAATTTTTCATGGAGCAACAATTCAGGGCAAAAGAATAATCCACCACTTGGATTTCAACAGTAAAACAAAAGCCATGAGTTTGAAAAAGAACTAGAAATTAAAGAATGGATTGCAGAGATGTTCAAAATGCAACAAGCAACATATGATGTTATTTTTCAAAGCCAATCTGCTTCCATCAAAGCTCTGGAAAATCAAATTGGACAACTGGCCAATACTCATAGTTACAGACCGCCAGGGAACCTTCCTAGCAACACAGAACCAAATCCAAGGAATCGAGGGAAGGAGCAATACCAAGCCATTACTTTGAAAAGCGGTACTAAAATCAACAAAGATGTTGGAATCAAGGCAATAATTGAAGAGGTTCCTAAAGATGCAATTCCACAGATGGAGGAAAAAGAAGCAAAGGAAAAAGATCAAGAAAAATTCACTCCATCTCCACCTTTTCCACAACGTCTCCAGAAAAACAAACTAGACAAGTAGTTTGCTCGATTCTTGGAGGTGTTCAAAAAGTTACACATCAACATTCCATTCACAGAAGCATTGGAAGAAATGCCCAGCTATGTCAAATTCATGAAATATATTCTTTCACGAAAGTGGAGATTGGGATATTACGAGACAGTAGCATTGACATAAGAATACAGTGCAATCATTCAGAGGAAACTTCCCCCGAAGTTGAAAGATCTTGGCAGTTTCACTGTCCCATGCACAATTTGAGAACATTATATCGGTAAGACTTTATGTGATTTAGGTGCAAGTGTTAATTTAATGATTTTTTCTATTTACAGGAAACTGCAAATTGGAGAAGCAATGCCTACCTCGGTCTCTCTGCAACATGCTGATCGAACGCTCGCATTTCCGAGAGGTGTTGTTGAAGATGTGCTGGTCAAATTCAACAAACTCATTCTACCAACAGATTTCATTATCCTTAACATGGAAGAAGATAAAGATGTTCCTATCATCCTTGGGAGACTATTCTTGGCTACAGGTCGAACTGTGATTGTTGTGCAAAAAGGAGAACTAATTATGAAAGTGCAGGATGAAGAAGTTACCTTTAATGTTTTCAAAGCCATGAAATTCCAGAGTGATGAAAAAGAGGAAGAATGTTTCAGAATTGATGTTGTTGATAGTATCATTCAGAATACTGATACAATTCCCATGGATAAATTTGAAGCTTGCATCACCAACATGACTGACAGCGAGCTAGATGCTGAAATTTTGGAATGTATCAATTATCTTGACAAGCCATTCCGATTCAAATCGACACCACCAGTGGAAAGTCTGGAACTTCCAAAGAAAGATCGAATCAAGCCCTCAATTGAAGAACTACCGCAGCTGGAGCTGAAGCTATTTCCGAGTCATCTCAGGTGTGTATTTCTTGGAAACTCTTCTAAATTACCTGTTATTATTTCTTCATTGCTAACATTAGAGAAGGAAGAAAAGTTGCTGAGAGTGTTACGAGAACATAAGAGAGCCATTGGCTGGACTATAACAGACATTCAAGGCATTAGTCCATCATTTTGCATGCACAAGATTCTGATGAACGATTAGTACAAACCCACAGTGGAGCATCAACGGAGACTCAATCCAATCATCAATGAGGTCATGAAGAAAGAAATCATCAAATGGTTGGATGATGGCATCATCTACCCCATCTCAGACAGCAGTTGGGTGAGTCCTATGCAGTATGTACCAAAGAAATGAGGAATCAATGTAGTCATAAATGAAAAAAATGAGATGATTCCAACAAGGACGGTGACTGGATGGAGAGTATGCATGGACTATCGGAAACTGAACAAAGCAACGAGGAAATACCATTTTTCGCTGCCATTCATTGATCAGATGCTAGACAGACTTGCGGGACATGAGTACTATTACTTTTTGGATGGATATTCGGGGTATACTCAGATTTCCATCACCCTAAAAGATCAGGAGAAAACCACATTTACATGTTCGTATGGTACTTTTGCTTTCCGAAAAATGCCATTGGACTATGTAATGCTCCTACCACATTCCAACGTTGCATGATGGCAATCTTCTCAGATAAGCTGGAACAAAGTATGGAGATTTTTATGGATGACTTCTCCGTGTTTGGAGATTTTTTCGACCACTGCTTGGAAAATTTGGAACAATTGTTACAAAGATGCGAAGATACCAACCTGGTACTCAACTGCAAAAAATGCCATTTCATGGTACAATAAGGCATCGTTCTGGGACATCAGATCTCACAAAAGGGAATTGAGGTACACAAAGTAAAAATCGAGACAATTGAAAAACTACCTCCACCCACATCTGTCAAAGGGATTCAGAGTTTTCTCAGACATGTTGGCTTTTACTGGAGATTTATCAAAGACTTCTCAAAAATTGCAAAACCTCTTTGCAATCTTCTGAAGAAAGATGTGCCTTTCAACTTCACCAAAGAATGCTAGGAAGCCTTTGAGATCCTAAAACAGAAGCTGGTATCTGCCCCCATCATAGTAGCACCGGACTGGACCCTTCTACTTGAAGTGATGTGTGATGCAAGTGATTTTGTTGTAGGTGTAGTTTTGGGACAACGCAAAGCAAAGACTTTTCATGTCATTTACTGCTCCAGCAGAACTCGGAATGAAGCTCAACTCAACTACGCAACCATTGAAAATGAGTTGCTTGCAATTGTGTTTTCTTTTGACAAATTCCAATCTTATCTGCTGGGTCCCAATGTGGTGGTTTACACAGATCATTCAGCAATCAAGTATCTGATCGTGAAGAAAGATGCCAAGCCCATATTGATCCATTGGATACTTCTTTAGCAAGAATTCGATGTGGAGATCAGAGATAGAAAAGGGACAGAAGACCAAGTGGCAGATCATTTATCGAGTCTCGAGAATGGAGAAATAGTTGGCAAAGAACTGATAATCAAAAAAACTTTTCCAGATGAACAGTTATTTGCCATGAAACTGCATGTTGTCCATTGGTATCTGACTACGTAAACTACATAGTGTCAGGAAAATGGCCGTTGGAATGGACAACTCAGCAACGAAAGAAGTTCTTCAAAGAAGTCAAACACTATGTCAGGGATGAGCCGTACCTGTTCAAATGTTGTGCTGATCAATTATTGAGACGCTGTGTTCCATAGGAGGAGGTCAACAATGTCTTACAACACTGTCATTCATCACCATATGGCAGACACTTCAGTGGAAACAAAACTGCAGCCAAAGTCCTACAATCAGGTTTGTTCTGGCCCACTCTTTTTAAAGATGCTTATCTATTTGTTATTCAATGTAACAGGTGCCAGAGAATGGGAAATATTTCCAAGAGAAATGAAGGACCTCTGTAAAATATTCTGGAAGTGGAGATATTCGATGTGTGGGGTGTTGATTTTATGTGACCCTTTGTTCCATCATTTGGAAACTTATACATACTGGTTGCCGTAGATTACGTCTCCAAATAGGTTGAAGCAATTGCACTGCCATCCAATGATTGAAAGGTGGTGATCAAGTTCCTTAAAAAGAATATTTTCACTCGCTTCGGAACACATCGGGCGATTATCAGCGATGGTGGCACACATTTCTGCAACAGATACTTCGATGCACTTCTATCCAAATACGGAGTTACTCATAAAGTTGCCATAGCTTACCATCCATAGTCAAATGGGCAAGTTGAAGTTTCAAACAGTGAGATCAAAAGAATCTTGGAGAGAACCGTTGGATAAACAGGAAGGCTTGGTCTGAAAAACTGGATGACGCATTATGGGCCTACCGGACAGCTTACAAGACACCCATTGGTATGTCCCCAAATCAAATGGTGTTCGGGAAAGCATGACATCTGCCAGTTGAGCTTGAACACAAGGCGTACTGGGCACTGAAGAAGTTGAATCTTGATCCACAAGCTGCATGAGAAAAATGACTTCACCAACTCAATGAGTTGAAGGAATTTCTCCTACAGGCTTATGAAAATGCCAGATTATACAAAGAGAAGACCAAGAAATGGCATGACCTAAAAATAGTGCGCAGACAATTGAAACCAGGGCAGCATGTGTTGTTATATGATTCAATGTTGAAACTTTTCCCTGGAAAGCTAAAATCAAGGTGGTCAGGCCCATTTGAGATTACTCAGGTTTTACCATATGGTGCTGTTGAATTGTACAACCCCAAGTCCAACAACACATTTAAGGTTAATAGCCAGCGTGTCAAGAACTACTGGGGAGAATCATTTGAGCGATAAAAAGAAAGTGTCACACTTTCATATCCAGCCTAACGTTCGGGAAATCATGTCTAGCTGACGACATTAAACTTAGCGCTAACTGGGAGGCAAACCATGCAATTTGTGTATATATTGTGATTTAGTGTCTTTTAATTTTTGTGTGTTTAGTTTTTGCCGGTTAAGTCATTTCAAGATGGAAGATGCTCTCGCAAATATTCACAAGCAATTTCCTTCTCTCCCTCAAAAATCTCTGATGAAATTTTACAAAGCTCGCTTGGAACGGATGAGACTACTGATGATCAAAGGTATGCCTACTGACATTCATTGGATTATTGAAGCATGGGTTAGATTGGCAGGTGAGTCCTCTGACTCTTTTATTTCACATCTGCCTGGTTTAGGAAGAAGCACATCTGCTAAAAAGAGAAGAGCCAAAAGAATGTGTGTTTGTTATAAATGTGCTCGTATGTTTTGTGATACACATTGTCGATCTTTAGGAATGGTGTCTGATAACCGCGAAAATAAGATTAATTTCATTAGGGATGGCTTCAGTAAGGAGTCTTTGGATGACATATCTAAAACTCTTGAGGCGCATCCTAGTGGATATGTGTATCACGAAATTCGCATGTTATATGCATAATTCCATAAAGAAAGACAACTGTTCAGTCTCGGGAATCTGACTCTAAAAGACCATGTTTGCCAATTTATAAGAAAATTAGATGGGAAGCTTGTCCCTGACGCATAGATGTCATTCAAGCCGTTACATTATTGTAAATATTATATCTCTTTGTCTTTTCCTAATAATTGTGATTTGTTTTGTTATTTTCTTCGACAGGATCCATGCTACTTTTTGACCTTTCACGATTTACTATTTTGCTACTAATCGTCCTTTGGAAGATACTTGTGCTATTATTACTCACCCTTTTCAGGTTCTATAAATTCAACTCATCATTGCACCTTTGAAGGCATCCAGATAAAAATGGAAGTTACTTCAAGAAGACGGGTTGAAAACATCTATATGCTTTGCGGTACCAGTGTTGGTGTTAAACCAGAATACGTAACAGTGGCACAGGAATTGGGTCGACTCATTGTTACAAGGAATATGCACTTAGTATATGGCGGTGGCAATCTTGGACTAATGGGGATTGTTTCAAAGGCTGTACAGGATGGAGGCAGTCACGTCTTGGGAATCATCCCAAAACCCTTGGCGGAGGTGAATCTTATTAGATCATCAAATGGTGAGGAACTAATCGTGTCAGGTATGTCTGAATGAATGGTAGAGATGATTAACTTTGCTGATGCTTTTATTGCTTTGCTATGAGGCTTGGGCACGATGGAGGAAATTTTTACAGTGTTATCTTTGGCGAACTTGAACATACACCATAAACCGCTTGGACTGTACAATGTTGATGGATTTTATGATTTTCTTTGTGTGTTTCTTGATGATGCCGGAGAAATGGGTTTGTGTCAAAACCTGTAAAAGAACTCCTTTCCACTGCCAGAACTGCCCCAGATTTAATTGACCAAATCTTAGCCTTTGAACCACAAATTGACCATATCCTTTCCAAGATAAACTGGTCCGATAATGATCGTGGTAAGAGGCGTCGGATAAATCTGGATCTTAACCTTTAACTTTTCATTTAGATGTAGAATTTCAGCTAACCAGGTACGGTTTTCTAAACTATGCTTCTACTTTTTAAGACATTTGGGATAATGTCTCATTTAGGTTTAGGGGATGGGAATAGTTAATTAGTACTTTATTTTTATTATTAGTCAAAAAATTTCGAATAAGCCAAAAAAATTGAAAATTTTTACAAAAACCAAAAAATTATTTTGTATTTTTGTGTTTTTATTTGATTAATCAGGTGAAATTGGTGTGAGATAGTTGTGTAAGGAATTTCCATTCCTGAGACGTATCTCAACATATTTCGGAACAAGTTAATTTTTGTTTATTTCCTTTTAAATTATTTAATTTGTGAATTCCCCATAATACTGACTAAAATGAATCTTCATATGCCCAGTTGACAGGTATTATCAGCATACATGGTAACATACAGACATGAGCTGTAATTGAAAAGTTTGTAATATTCAGTGCTCTAGTTTAATTGGAGGAAGCATCTAAAAAAAACGTCTGAGATCCGAGTTATTAAGTCTGTAAGGGTGTTTTAACACCTAGTGCCCTAAAACCAACTGGTTTGGGAGTCATTGGCCCAAAGCTCGCTCAATGGATCAAAGATGTTGCAATATATATATCTGAAGTCTGAGTAATTAAGTTCGTAGGGGTATCTTAACACCTAGTTTCCTAAAACCAACTGGTTTGGGAGTTACTGGCCCAAAGCTCGCTACATAGATGGAAGATATTGTATATAAAAAAAAATTCAAAAAAAATTTAAAAAAAAAATTATTCCATTGCTTAAAAAAAGGTGTGAATTCTGATAAAACTTTAGGACAAAAATATTACTCTATTCTCAACTACACTCGTGACTATTGTGGGCAAAATGAGTTGATTAATATTTTGTTGACTGTGTATATGGAGAATGGTAAAAATAATCGAAGAATTTACTTATTCGGTAATTTAAAAAGAAACAAAACAACTATTGACTTGGATTAGAAGTTTCATCTGTTTAGTCACTAACTTCTTTATTCTCTTTTATCTTTTCTCTTGTCTTTTTACTTTTGTGTGCATTAGTTTTATTATCTTTTTACTTTTGTAAAACGTTTGTGGGTATCGTTGCTGTAAGCCCTCACGTGACTTCAACTCGTCCACTAGGGACACCTAGAGGTTTAAAGGCTTGTTGCAAACTCTAAATGCAACCGTGATCCCTACGAAAGTGGCTTAGTTTAATTTTAATTGTTTCTTGTATTTTATTTTATTTTTTTGCTCGAGGACAAGCAAAATGTTAGGTTTGGGGGTGTGATGAGCGGAAAATATATCAATAGTTACCGCCCCTTTTACTTAATATTTTGTTTAGTTTTTCGGGTTTGATGAACGTTTTTTATGTGTTTTAGTTTATTTTCGAGATAAAATAATATTGGGACTCAATGAAATCATTTAGGACGAAATATGGGTCAAATAAGGGTAAAAATTGGACTTCACATATTAATTTTGGAGATTGGAAACTTGAAAGGGCGTTCTAACGAAGTGCAGTTTCAGAAATTCCAGTTTTGCGCAACTGTCGTATTTTGGGCATAACTTTTTACGTGCGTTTGCGTTATACGAGTATGATTACACCGACCAGTCCACACCCAATGAACAGGTGGAGGTCTGATCTAAATAGATAGGTGATGTGACTGCCATTAAAGTGTGGAGGATACCTCATACATCCACAGTGGTATCTCAAGTCGAAGGACCACTATGCTCACTTGACCCAAGAAGATTCATATTGACGTTGGTGTATCATCTATTAGGAAATCTTCGGTGAGTCATTCAATGTTTATCCACTATAAACACCTACACGTCTATACGAGTCTCCCCAGACTCATGGTTTATTGGGATAAACCATCAGACCAAGTCTCGATATACGACGTGTACTGGTCTCAACGGATTTTACTAACCGACCCGTGTTAGTAAATCTTGACCATGAACTTTATTTGATAATATATTTCTGGTAATGTTACTTCCTAATGTCAATTACAAATCACTTTGTAACTGTGCACTACAATAAATATTATCGGGTCTTTGTCTAATATATACATATCACTAAATAATATTTAGTTTCAATCTAATCATAATTAGATCGAATATGTATATAAAAGACAAGAGTTGTATAGGCACTGCATTTTTGCATAAGCCCAATAATGAGCCTCGTATGGAGGCACTACCTGAAAAGTTATGGAAGTTGCGAGAAACAAATGCCAGAAGGAAAGAAAACCTCCAAAATTAGCATCTCATCGGATTCCGACTCACTAACCAGCCTCGGAATCGCTCAATCGATTTCTGCTTCAAACCTTAGCCTCGGACCCACCATGCTGCCCATGCAACCGGCCCATTATGCCCTTACACCTTCGGACCATCAGTCCAAAACCTCATAAACGCCCAAAGCACATTCAATCAATGCACACGCCCAAAACCCTATGCAATCGACATGTCCAAATCCCCTAATCAACACTTTCCAATTTAATGAGATTTGAGATCCCATCCTTACCAATTTAACAAGATTTTGGGATCCCATCCTCACCAAATTTATAATATTTTTTCCCAAAATGAATTTCCCAAATTTACATGATTTATTTCCCTATTTGGAGATCCCTTCAAGACATTATAAAAAGAAGCAATCACTGAAACGTGAGGGGGAGTGTTAGTGTCTCTAAGACATGCCCAAGATCCTAAACATGATTATTGAGTGAATTATCAAGTAGATTTGCGGAAAAAACTTACATTGATCGGTTGAGAAATTTCCAAAATTTCCTCTGATGATGAAGCTCCAAGCTTTAAAATTTGTTGTTTCTACCTTGGGTGAGTTTCCCTATCACCTTGATTCAACTCTCCAAGTGCTAGCTTGCAAGAAATTTTGAAACAAAATTTCCACCTCCAAGGTTGAGAGAATCGGTAATGAGAGAGAATAAGGAAGAGAGTGAATAGTGTTGTCTAACCAAAACTTGTGTTGTTGTGTTGATTAAATGAGTCATTCAATGGTGCCAACTACTTCCATCACATTATCAAACAATTGATGTAAGTCATGAGTCTCACCCCATTTAAGTTCCAAATTTAAGTTAGTATCTCTAACACACAACTAAGCTTTGGGCCCTGGTTCGTTTAATCCTATTAAAAGAATTTCTCGTCACTTGATAATTAAATCCAATTTAATTAAATAATTATGCCTTCAAAATTATTACGAAAGTCGCTTACGAATTAATTCCATATTAATTCGTTCGCTCGAATTAAAATCCAATTTTAATTCTGTATTGAAATCAAATTTCGATTAATTTATCCGATATATTATTTTAGCCCAAATAAATAAATTAAATAGAAAAATCCAATTTAACTATTAAATTTATTTTATCGATTAATTCCAAATTAATCACGTTCTCGCTTCTAGACGAATTTAATCCCATATAAATTCTTGCCGCAATTAATCCCAGATTAATTTTCTCTCTCATAATTAATCCCAGATTAATTTTGTTCGAGTCAAATATCATTGGTGAATCTTTGGGAAGCGACCCAAGAGATTTTTGGATATGTTGGCAGTAAATACGGTCATCGGACTATCCGAACACGTGCGTACCCCGTACCACGTTCTCACCGATTTACAAGACATGGTTGGCTTCTAGCAAAGCACTGTGCCTACCCAATTATCCAAAAATATCCACTGAGTAATATTATCTGTATTAGGCATAGTAATACAATGTAATGCGTAATATGATCCAGTATATGATGTCACATGCTAGGCCTAAGGTTGGCTCTGTGTCTGCCTAGTACAAAGCATATATCGGATCCCGCGTAACTAGTCTCTGTAATCGGATAGTCATGACCCAGTTATACTATCCCGATA
>SKCR01004560.1:0-26973 GCA_019454045.1 Zanthoxylum bungeanum | reverse complement strand
TTTGTCATTCAGAAGCATGTGCATGTCATTTCTCATCAAAGAAAACCGCTGTAAAAATCTTGCAGTATGGATTTTATTGGCCCACCATATTTAAAGATACTCATGTTTTTTGCAAAACTTGTGAGAATTGTCAAAAGTTAGGATCCATTTCAAAAAGATATACATGATGTTTTTAAATCCCATCATTGTCATTAGAATCTTTGATTGTTGGGGAATCGATTTTGTGGGTCCATTTCCACTTTCATTTGGATTTTTATATATTTTAGTTGTAGTCGATTATATCTCAAAATGGGTTGAAGTGATTCCTTGTCGAAACAATGATCACAAAACTGTGATTAAATTTTTAAAAGGAACTATTTTAAGTCGCTTTGGAATCCCTCGAGCCATTATAATGGCGAGGGAGGTAAACACTTTTGTAAGAGGAATTTTGAGTCCTTAATGAAAAAGTATGAAGTTACACATTAAATTTCTACCTCTTATCACCCTTAGACAAATGGTCAAGTTGAACTAGCAAATAGGGAAATCAAAAAAATTTGGAAAAAAAGATCAACCCAAATCCCAAAGATTGGTCTCTTCGACTGACCGATCCACTTTGGGCATACCAAACAGCTTTCAAAATATCTTTAGGAATGTCTCCATATCGTCTATTTTATGGAAAACATTGCCATTTGCCTGTAGAACTTGATCATAAAGCATATTGGTTATTAAAGCATTCAATTCAAACCTTGAAAATGTTAGTCATGAACGTAAACTGCAATTAAATGAACTTGAAGAGTTAAAGAATGATTCATATGAGAATGCGAAAATTCTTAAAGCTAAAATTAAAGTCTTTCATGACAGTCGAATTTCACGAAAAAATTGTGAAATTGGTCAAAACATTTTGATTTATAATTCTCTCGTCTTCATTTATTTCCTCGAAAATTGAAATCCAAAAGGAATGATCCATTTACACTTTTATCCATATGGTGCTATTGACATTGAGAATAATAGGGATGGTGATGTATTTAAAGTGAATGAACAACTGATGAGCGGAAAATATATTAATATTTACCGCTCATTTTACCTAATATTTTGTTTAGTTTCTCGGGTTTGATGAACGTTTTGATGTGTTTTAGTTTATTTTGCAGATAAAATAAAATTGGGACTCAATAAAATCATTTAGGATGAAATTTGGAACAAATAAGGGCAAAAACTGGACTTGATATTTTGATTTTGGAGATTGGAAACTTGAAATGGCGTTCTAATGAAATAAAATTTCGGAAATTCTAACTTTCCGTAATTGTCGTATTTTGGCTATAACTTGTTACTCCGATATCGGCTTGAGGTGATTCAAGTTCCATATTAAAGAAGACTCAAAGATCTACAACTTTGAAGTTCATAATAATTTCGAATTCTAAAGTTTCCATGATCAAAATTGATAAAATATCCGCAAGTGTGTTATGTGTAATAATTAAAGTCATTTTCAAAATTAAAAATTAAAAATTAAAAAATAAAAATTGTCAAACTTGCATGTTTGGTGGAAGATTCGATGTCATATTTGGTGCCATGTTTGGTGCCATGTTTGATGTCATGTTTGGTGCCATGTTTTGTGGAGCAATTGGTGGAAGCATTTAGATTTACCTATAAATACCAAGCTAAACTTTGTAAATTTTTCATGCTTTCTTTGGAGGAATTTATCCATGAAACCCTAAAGGAAAGTGTCTTGTGTATTTATTTAAGTTTCTTGTATTTTCTTATTATTTAATTTATAAAATTTTGTATGTTTTCATTTACAGCATGAGCAGGTAATCTCATTCTGATGGGGTGAAAATGTGAGACTTTTAATATAATAAATTAGATTAATCTCCCTTATTTTAATTAAAATTTGGATTAATTAGTTACCGCCTATATGGTCGGTTTAGGTGACTACCTTATTTACCGCATATATGGTCAGTTTTACATTTCAGACGTAGTTTCCGCCTATATGGTCGGTTTAGTTAATAACCTTGTTACCGCCTATATGGTCGGTTGGATTTAATTAAGACAAATAGAATTACCACATTTATGGTCTGGTTAAATATAATTAATTAATCGGTAAACATTGACAATAAGGGATATTTCTAATTTTGAAATATTAAAAGTGGATTCTCTAACCCCCCCCCCCCCCGACATTTTCTTTATTGTTTTATTTACATTTTTAATTTCCAGCTTTTACTTTATGTCTTTTATTTTATTTAAGCTTTTTCTAGCTTAGATATGTGTTGTAACTAAGCCTGTTATCTGGGGTTGTGATGATTTCCAATATCACTGGTTTATAAGGGGTTATTATACGATTAGGGTAATATAAAGGTTTATTTATTGAATCTTAGTCTTAATGTTTCTTGTTAACTGGCCAGTAATAAGATTGATCTAGTAAACTTAAAATAAACTTGGAAAATAAATTTTAGGTTTAAACCTTTGACTCAATAACCCACGATCTTCCTTGATGATAGATAACCATTTAATAGATTCCCTCACATGATATGAATATACCTGTCGGGCGGGGGTAGCCATAATTGGAACTTAATCTTAATGAATTCAGGTAACTTGGTTGACATATGAATATGATTAATTGGGTTATACTGGATATTTGTATCTGACCATCGGAAGAGGCTTTTACATATTTTTGTGTTCCAGGTTAATAACCAATATATTGCACTAACGTAAGATAACCACTTCATCTTTTAAAGATATTAGAAGGATTCACAATCATGGATGGTTTCATAATAGTTGACTAGTATCTTGTTTTCATTTTTCGATTATTAGTCAAAAAATTAAAAAAAATTAAAAAAAAAATTGTTTTTGTGTTTTTAATTTAATTGATCAGGTGAAATTGGTGTGAGATAGATGTGTAAGGAATTTCCACTCCTGAGATGTATCTCAACCTATTTCGTAACAAGTTAATTTTTGTTTATTTCCTTTTGAATTATTTAATTTACGAATTCTCCATAATACTGACTAAATTGGATCTTCATATGTTCAATTGACAGGTATTATCAACATGCATGGTAACATACATCCATGAGATGTATTTGAAAAGTTTGTAATATTCAGTGCTCTAGTTTAATTGGAGGAAGCATCTACAAAGCAATGGAAAAAAAAAGGAAAAGAAAAAAAGTGTGTATATATATATAAAAAAAAAAGGTATGAGATCCGAGTCATTAAGTCCGAAGGGGTGTTTTAACACCTAGTGCCCTAAAGCCAACTGGCTTAGGAGTCACTGGCCCAAAGCTCGCTAGATGGATCAAAGATGTTATAAAAATAAAAAGAAACATCTGAAATCCGAGTAATTAAGTCTGTAGGGATATCTTAACACTAGTGCCCTAAAGCCAAATGGTTTGGGAGTTACTGACTCAAAGCTCGTTACATGGATTGAAAATGTTTCTTTCTTTATTTTATGCAATAAAAAAATTTTAAAAAAAATCCATTGCTAAAAAAATGTGAATTCTGATATAACTTTAGGACAAAAATATTACTTCTTTTCAACTACACTTATGAATATTGTTGGCACAATGATTTGATTAATACCTTGTTGGTTGTGTATATGAAAAATCGTAAAAATAATTGGAGAATTTACTTATTTGGTAATTTAGAAAGAAAAAAAAACTACTAACTTGGATAAGAAGTTTCACTTGTTTAGTCACTAACTTGTTTATTCTCTTTTCTCTTATCTTTTTGCTTTTGTGTGCATTAGATTGACATTTGTGGGTATCGTCACTATAAGCACTCACGAGACTACAACTCGTCCACTAGGGACACCTAGGGGTTTAAAGGCTTGTTGCATACGCTAAATACAACTGTGATCCCTACGAAAGTGGCTTAGTTTAGTTTTAATTGTTTATTGTATTTTATTTTGTTGTTTTGCTCGGAGACTAGCAAAATATTAGGTTTTGGGGTGTGATGAGCGGAAAATATATCAATATTTACCGCCCATTTTACCTAATATTTTGTTTAGTTTCTCGGGTTTGATGAACGTTTTAATGTATTTTAGTTTATTTTGCAGATAAAATAAAATTGGGACTCAATGGAATCATTTAGGATGAAATGTGGAACAAATAAGGGCAAAAACTGGACTTGACATTTTGATTTTGGAGATTGGAAACTTGAAATGACGTTCTAACTACAATTTCGGAAATTCCAGCTTTGACAATTGTCGTATTTCGGCCATAACGTTTTACTCCGATATCAGATTGAGGTGATTCAAGTTCCAGATTAAAGAAGACTTAAAGTTCTACAACTTTGAAGTTCATAATAATTTAGAATTCTGAAGTTTCCATTATCGAAATTGATAAAATATCCGGAAGTGTGTTATGTGTAATTATTAAAGTCATTTTCAGAATAAAACAAAAAATTGTCAAACTTCCACCATGTTTGGTGGAGGATTTGGTGTCATGTTTGGTGCCATGTTTGGTGGAGCAATTGGTGGAGAAATTGGTGGAAGCCTTTAGATTTGCCTATAAATACCAAACTAAATTTTGTAAATTTTTCATGCTTTCTTTGGAGGACTTTCTTCATGAAAACCTAAAGGAAAGTGTCTTGTGTATTTATTTAAGTTTTCTTGTATTTTCTTTTTATTTAATTAATAAAATTTTGTATGTTTTCATTTACAGCATGAGCATGTAATCTCATTCTGCTATGGTGAAAAGGTGAGACTTTTAATATAATAAATTAGATTAATCTCCCTTATTTTAATTGAAATTTGGATTAATTAGTTACCGCCTATATGGTCGGTTTAGGTGACAACCTTATTTACCGTTTATATGGTCGGTTTTACATTTCAGATGTAGTTTCCGCCTATATGGTCGGTTTAGGTAATAACTTTGTTACCGCCTATATGGTCGGTTGGATTTAATTGAGACAAATAGAATTACCGCCTTTATGGTCTGGTTAAATATAATTAATTAATCGGTAAATATTGACAATAAGGGATATTTCTAATTTTGAAATATTAAAAGTGGATTCTCTAACCCCCGACATTTTCTTTATTGTTTTATTTACATTTTTAATTTTCAGCTTTTACTTTATGTCTTTTATTTTATTTAAGCTTTTTCTAGCTTAGATATGTGTTGTAACTAAGCCCGTTATATGGGGTTGTGATGATTTCCAACATCACTAGTTTATAAGGGGTTATTTTACGATTTGGATAATATAAAGGTTTATTTATTGAATCTTAGTCTTAATGTTTCTTATTAACTAGCCATTAATAAGATTGATCTAGTAAACTTAAAATAAACTTGGAAAAGAAATTTAGGTTTAAACCTTAGACTCAATAACCCACGATCTTCATTGAGGATAGATAACCCTTTAATAGATTCTCTCACAAGATATGAATATACCTTTCGGGCGGGGGTAGCCATAATTGGAACTTAATCTTAATGAATTCAGGTAACTTGGTTGACATATGAATATGATTAATTGGGTTATACTGGATATTTGTATCTGACCATCGGAATAGGCTTTTACATATTTCCGTGTTCCAGGTTAATAACCAATATATTGCACAAACGTAAGATAACCACTTTATCTTTTAAAGATATTGGAAGGATTCACAACCCTGGATGGTTTCATAATAATTTACTAGTATCTTATTTTTATTTTTCGATTTTTAGTCAAAAATTTTCAAAAAAATTAAAAATTAAAAAAATATTTTGTTTTTGTGTTTTTATTTTGATTAATCAGGTGAAATTGGTGTGAGATAGTTGTGTAAGGAATTTCCACTCCTGAGATGTATCTCAACCTATTTCGTAACAAGTTAATTTTTGTTTATATCCTTTCGAATTATTTAATTTGTAAATTCTTCATAATACTGACTAAATTAGATCTTCATATGTTCACTTGACAGGTATTATCAACATGCATGGTAACATACAACCATGAGATGTATTTGAAAAGTTTGTAATATTCAGTGCTCTAGTTTAATTGGAGGAAGCATATGCAAAGCAATGGCAAAAAAAAAAGTGTGTATAAAAAAAACAACAAAACATCTGAGATCCGAGTCATTAAGTCTGTATGGGTGTTTTAACACCTAGTGCCCTAAAGCCAACTGGCTTGGGAGTCACTGGCCCAAATCTCGCTACATGGATCAAAGATGTTATAAAAATAAAAAGAAACATCTGAAATCCGAGTAATTAAGTCCGCAGGGATGTCTTAACACCTAGTGCCCTAAAGCCAACTGGTTTGGGAGTCACTGACCCAAAACTCGTTACATAGATTAAAGATGTTGTTTTCTTTATTTTATGCACACACAAAAAAGTAAAAAAGATAAAAATATATTGCTAAAAATGTGTGAATTCTGATATAAATTTAGGACAAAAATATTACTCTCTTTTGAACTACACTTATGAATATTTTGTGCTCAATGATTTGATTAATACCTTGTGGGTTGTGTATATGAAGAATGATAAAAATAATCAGAGAATTTACTTATTTGGTAATTTAGAAAGAAAGAAAACAACTACTAACTTGGATAAGAAGTTTCACTTGTTTAGTCACTAACTTGTTTATTCTATTTTCTCTTATTTTTTGGGTTTGTGTGCATTAGATTGACGTTTGTGGGTATCGTCACTGTAAGCCCTCACGAGACTACAACTCGTCCACTAGGGAAACCTAGGGGTTTAAAGGCATGTTGCATACGCTAAATACAACAGTGATCCCTACGAAAGTGGCTTAGTTTAATTTTAATTTTTTATTGTATTTTATTTTGTTGTTTTACTCGAGGACTAGCCAAATGTTATGTTTGAGGGTGTGATGAGCGGAAATTATATCAATATTTACCGCCCTCTTTTATCAAATATTTTGTTTAGTTTCTCGGGTTTGATGAACGTTTTGATGTGTTTTAGTTTATTTTGCTGATAAAATAAATTGGAACTCAATGGAATCATTTAGGATGAAATATGGAATAAATAAGGGCAAAAACTGGACTTGACATTTTGATTCTGGAGATTGGAAACTTGAAATGACGTTCTAAACGAAGTACAATTTCGGAAATTCCAAATTTACGCAATTGTCGTATTTTGGCCATAATGTTTTACTCCGATATCGGATTAAGGCTATTCAAGTTCCAGATTTAAGAAGACTCAAAGATATACAACTTTTAAGTTCATAATAATTTTGAATTATGAAGTTTCCATGACCGAAATTGATAAAATATCCGTAAGTGTGTTATGTGTAATTATTAAAGTCATTTTCAAAACAAAAAAAATAATAAAATAAAAAATAAAAATTGTCAAACTTCCACCAAACTACCTTGCATGTTTGGTGGAGGATTTGGTGCCATGTTTAGTGTCATGTTTGATGCCATTTTTGGTGGAGCAATTGGTGGAGAAATTGGTGGAAGCCTTTAGATTTGCCTATAAATACCAAGCTAAACTTTGTAAATTTTTCATACTTTCTTTGGAGGAATTTCTCCATGAAAACCTAAAAGAAAGCGTCTTGTATATTTATTTAAGTTTTCTTGTATTTTTTATATTTAATTAATAAAATTTTGTATGTTTTCATTTACAACATAAGCAGGTAATCTCATTCTGCTGGGGTGAAAAGGTGAGACTTTTAATATAATAAATTAGATTAATCTCCTTTATTTTAATTAATGTTAGTTCCATTTTTATTGGCAATGTCCGTAACAAAACAAGTTCAATTGAGTTGTAATGAGTCTTGAAGATCTCGGAGCAATTGGACAAGTATTTGGCAACATGAGATAGAGATTTCAGAGCGACGTTTACTCTTTTGCATATTTCAGAAGATTTAGAGCTCCAATTGACATGAAGTCAATTGCATTGGAAAGTAGACTCGAAGACGATCACGTACATATAAAGAACTCATGATTTGGACAAGAGACGAGAAAGTTACAAGCGTTTTAAGTTGCCCCTGAAAACCAGTCCGCGTTCCGCGTTCGAGTTGCGTTCGTCATTTCGTTCGAACGGTTTCGAGGCAGAGACTTTGCGTTTGAGTTGCGTTTGAAGTGCGTTCGAACGTCCCTGCGTAAGTAGGTTTCTTAGACACGTTTTTAAGCCAAAATAAGACTAGGAAACCCTTTTTCCTTTGCCCTACCTATATAAACAAACATTAAGCCACATTCCCCAATAGTTGAAGCAATTATTTCTTGAGCCTAAATCTCTCAAAGCTTTCAACCTTATTTGAATCCACCACTGAAGACTTCTTCTTCTTATTGTCTTCTTCATTAATGGTGTGATTCCATCTTTGTTAAACCTTCAACACAACATAACCCAAAATCCCTAATCCTTTAGAGTTCTATAGGAGGAGTTTTGGTAGTCGGAGTTCCGGCGTTCAGAGGTGATACAATCTACTCAGAGACTTCAGAGGTTCTGAAGAAAACCGTGGGTCGCGGGCTTGAGGAGTTGCCTTGAGTTTTTGCAGTATATAGGTACTTGAGTCGGTGGAGTTGCCACCATAGGTCTTGACCATCGCTGTAAGTTTTTCTCGATATAGTGGATTCGGGTGGTAGCCTATACCCGGAGTGGTTTTTTACTCGGAAGAGTTTTCCACTTCGTCACCAAAATCATTGTGTTGAATTTTGTGTGGTTTGATTATTTTTGCTGCTTTAATTATTGTTATTGTTTTTACATTTGCAGCTTATTATTTTAGTTGGTTGATTTGTTAAATTGCCTGTTGCAATTCCATAGTAGCAGTAACAGGACTTGTCCTGCTTATTGTCTGTAATTCCGCATAGGGTCAGAACTTTGTGTAAAATCGAATTTTCAATTGGTATCAGAGCCTGAACTCGATCCTTGACCCATTAGCTATGGAGCGTAGTCAACCCTTAAATTGTCCGCCATTTTTTGATGGCACAGAATATTTGCATTGGAAGGTTCGCATGAGAGCGTTCCTTAAGTCCTTAGATGAGAGGGTCTGGATGACTGTTGAACACGGGTGGAAACCTCCCGTTGTTATTGTTGATGGGGTCTCTTCCCCTAAAGATAAATTGACCTGGACCAAGGACGAATTTGATGCTAGCAATAGGAACAGCAAGGCTGTTAATGCCATACATGGTGTTGTGTGTTCTGCTGAGTTTAGGAGAATCTCAATGTGTGAGATAGCCAAGGATGCTTGGGACATCCTGCAGACTGTGCATGAGGGCACATTGTCTGTTAAAAATAATAGACTCCAGGATTTAGCCACTAGGTTTGAGGTCGCCAAAATGAAAGATGATGAGACCTTTGATGAATTTTATGCTGAGATTAACGATATCGTTAACTCTAGTTTTAACCTAGGTGAGACTATACCTACAAATAGGATAGTTAGAAAAATCCTTAGATCTCTTCCTGATAAATTCCTACCCAAGATTACTGCCATCGAGGAAAGTAATGATCTCGATAAGCTTGATTTAGATGAACTCATAGGAAAACTACAGGTTTATGAGAAAAAGCTTCCTGGTTATAGAGAGCCAAAAACGTTTGCGATGAAAATCGCTAAGGAAGTTGTGCATGATTCGTCTGGTGATGATGATACCATCACGGATCGTGATTTGGCCTTGTTTGCAAAGAAGTTTAAGAAATTTCTTAAATTTAAGAAGAGTGGCCATAGCAGTAACAGGGATAGAGAGGTTATGCCTAGAGAGAGTAGGCATAGCAGGGGTGAGTCTGGAGAGGATAGGGATAGTAGATCCCGTGGTGCCCAGTGCTATGAATGTGAAGGATATGGGCACGTTAAATCTGAGTGTCCCACATACCTTAGGGCTAGAGGCAAGAAAGCCATGGCAGCATCACTTAGTGATTCTGAAGGTGATGACTCTCCTAAAGGCAATTATATTGCTTTTACTGCTAGTGTGACTGATGTGAGAGAGAATGTAGCCAATGATGTAGATTCTGATATTTCTCTTGATGAGTCTGTTGATGAGGAAAGTCTTCAAGTAGCTTATGTTGAACTGTTTAATGAGAGTTTAGCTATTAAGAAGACTAATTTAGAGGTCAATAAAAGGCTGAAACTAGTTGAGTTAGAAAAGAATGAAGCTCAAGCTAAATTTGAGCAAAGCCTTTTGATTGTTGATGACCTAGAGGAGAGGAACAGAGGCCTAGTTGATAGGGTCCAAATTTTAGAGACTGAACTTGAAGATACTAGAACCCAGTTGTCTGTATTTTCTAGTGAGAATAAAAATGTGGACCGTATGTTAGGAATTATTTCTCAGCCTAACTTTAATAAGGCTTCTTCTTCCAAAGCTGTGCCTGTAGCAGCTAAACGTGACTTAGGTAAGAAACCTGTTGTGTGTAGTCATGTTTCTCCTCATGTTGTTCCTCGTCCTGTTTCCCAACCTCAATCTAGAGGTGTTGTGGGTAAACCTCGCTCTCATCCGAGGTTTGTGCCTGTGTGCCACCACTGTGGCAAGGCTGGACATATTAGGCCTAAGTGTTTCATATTGCACAAGCAAAAGAGAAGGCCTAAGAGTGTGTCTCCTAGATTTGATTCGTCAAATCTAATGTCTCAAGTTTCTGCACTAACCAAACAAGCTCAATTTTTGAGTGAGAAACTTGCTTTGTTGTCTGGGAACTCTCGTGTGGATGAGGTTCCTAGAAAAGTTTGGGTGAGGAAGCAAGATGGTTTCCCATCTACTTCTGCATGTCCTAATGGACATGATGAGAGTGCACCTCGGTGTATCTCTGCTTGAAAGTTGCATTTCTTTTTCCCATTGCATGTGTGTGTGCGTGTGTTTTATGTTTTTGCACGTTTATTTTGTTTTCACTGCATATGGGTGTGTGTGTGTGTCTTGTTTTTGTTATATGTCCTTTGGTATATAGGATGGAAACCCGGACATAAATTTCATAGCCGATTCTGAATGGACGGTAGTATGATCTGCACTCGGGATACAACTCCACGTATCATTGGATGTTTTTCAAGCTGTTGTGTCTTTTTTTTTGTTTGTGCTTTAAAACTGAAAAATTAAAAAAAAAATTATATATTTTGAAAAGACCAAAAATATTTTTATGGCTTGTTAGAGCATGAATAGCATGTGCATGTGATCCTGGTATGTAGGATATATGATTATGCATGTATGATATGCTGTTATTTTTCTTGATGCTCTATATACATGAGTGTGTGTGATAAAAACCTTTGGTATATCCTGTGCTTGCACCTACACATACACGTTTTTATTTTATCAAGGCTTGGTCGCATGTATGAGTTTTTGGACTGGCAATCTAATTTCTACCATACTTTGTTTACTGAATAGTGTGACCTTTGACTAGATGACCTTGCTATCCCCTTGTAAAAGCAAAAAGAAATATATTTAAAAAGAAAAATGAGACTCAAGTGCAAAAGAGCCCAAATGGCCAAATTCAAAAGATAAGGGCAAAAACCCTTCACTCGAAAGAGTTATTAAATATGAGCTCATGATATTTATGGGGTAAATAATATAGCATGCAACCAATGTTGCTTATTTTCAGGTCCTAGTGGTGCTGGGTTTGAACACCTATTTTGTGGACTTGGTTTGTTTAGAGATGGATTTCTTTGGCTGTGTCCAGCTCATAAAATAAGGTCTTAAGCCTTGATACGTTATGCACTTTATTTTCCACGCAAGTGCTTTATATGCTTTGGTGTTTATGTCATATGCATAAGAGTTGTATTTAGCCACTTTTAAAATGATGCATGTTGTTTCATGTCATAAACAGCTGAATACTGACTGGGTATCATTGTATCAGCTTGAAATGTTGTTTCAGTCAGTTTTTGAAAGGATTTTTGTTTATCTCAGTATGTGCTTGTGTGTGATTCATGTTATTGCATACCAAATTGTTATTTCATGTGCACCTTTCTGAGTTTTGGTTTGCTTCCCGTGTTTTATTTTGCTAACTTTATGTTTCTGTTAGTGAGGGGGAGTATTTCCTGGTTGTTTATGCTCTTGCTTGTGTTGTCTCATGTTCTCCTGTTATTTTTCCTGTTTCTTTTACCCTTTGTCATTTCGTGACAAAAATGGGGAGAGTAATATATTAAGGGGGAGAGCCTTAATATATATGAGAGAGCCGTAGAATACCCTTTGGATATCTCCATTTTAAGGGGAGTTAAGATTAAGGGGGAGAGAGATTTCTACTTGTACATGCATGAGATTTTTATCTGCTTTATGTTTTACTTGATTATCCCAATGCTTTTCACGGTATATTATTGTTTGTGGATGTTTCAGGTAAGCAGGTTTATTGCTGCGGTGGCATTATTTTCAAGACTACTTTGTTAGGTGTTAGATCGAGTCCATTTGTAATAAGTCACTGTTTTGATGGTTGACAGTTGACTATTTACTTTTTGGGTCTATTACCGTAGTCTTTGTAATAGGTAGTGTTTTGTCACAGAATGCCAAAGGGGGAGATTGTTAGTTCCATTTTTATTGGCAATGTCCGTAACAAAACAAGTTCAATTGAGTTGTAATGAGTCTTGAAGATCTCGGAGCAATTGGACAAGTATTTGGCAACATGAGATAGAGATTTCAGAGCGACGTTTACTCTTTTGCATATTTCAGAAGATTTAGAGCTCCAATTGACATGAAGTCAATTGCATTGGAAAGTAGACTCGAAGACGATCACGTACATATAAAGAACTCATGATTTGGACAAGAGACGAGAAAGTTACAAGCGTTTTAAGTTGCCCCTGAAAACCAGTCCGCGTTCCGCGTTCGAGTTGCGTTCGTCATTTCGTTCGAACGGTTTCGAGGCAGAGACTTTGCGTTTGAGTTGCGTTTGAAGTGCGTTCGAACGTCCCTGCGTAAGTAGGTTTCTTAGACACGTTTTTAAGCCAAAATAAGACTAGGAAACCCTTTTTCCTTTGCCCTACCTATATAAACAAACATTAAGCCACATTCCCCAATAGTTGAAGCAATTATTTCTTGAGCCTAAATCTCTCAAAGCTTTCAACCTTATTTGAATCCACCACTGAAGACTTCTTCTTCTTATTGTCTTCTTCATTAATGGTGTGATTCCATCTTTGTTAAACCTTCAACACAACATAACCCAAAATCCCTAATCCTTTAGAGTTCTATAGGAGGAGTTTTGGTAGTCGGAGTTCCGGCGTTCAGAGGTGATACAATCTACTCAGAGACTTCAGAGGTTCTGAAGAAAACCGTGGGTCGCGGGCTTGAGGAGTTGCCTTGAGTTTTTGCAGTATATAGGTACTTGAGTCGGTGGAGTTGCCACCATAGGTCTTGACCATCGCTGTAAGTTTTTCTCGATATAGTGGATTCGGGTGGTAGCCTATACCCGGAGTGGTTTTTTACTCGGAAGAGTTTTCCACTTCGTCACCAAAATCATTGTGTTGAATTTTGTGTGGTTTGATTATTTTTGCTGCTTTAATTATTGTTATTGTTTTTACATTTGCAGCTTATTATTTTAGTTGGTTGATTTGTTAAATTGCCTGTTGCAATTCCATAGTAGCAGTAACAGGACTTGTCCTGCTTATTGTCTGTAATTCCGCATAGGGTCAGAACTTTGTGTAAAATCGAATTTTCAATTAAAATTTGGATTAATTAGTTACCGCCTATATGGTCCGTTTAGGTGACAACCTTATTTACCGCCTATATGGTCGGTTTTACATTTCAGACGTAGTTTATGTCTATATGGTCAGTTTAGGTAATAACAATGTTACCGCCTATATGGTCGGTTGGATTTAATTGAGACAAATTGAATTACCGCCTTTATGGTCTGGTTAAATATAATTAATTAATTGGTAAACATTAACAATAAGGGAGATTTATAATTTTGAAATATTAAAAGTGGATTCTCTAACCCCCATCATTTTCTTTATTGTTTTATTTACGTTTTTAATTTCCAGCTTTTACTTTATGTCTTTTATTTTATTTAAGTTTTTACTAGCCTTAGATATGTGTTGTAACTAAGCCCGTTCCAATATCATTGGTTTATAAGGGGTTATTTTACAGTTAGGGTAATATAAAGGTTTATTTATTGTGTCTTAGTCTTAATGGTTCTTGTTAACTGGCCATTAATAAGATTGATCTGGTAATCTTAAAATAAACTTGGAAAATAAATTTTAGGTTTAAACCTTAGACTCAATAACTCACGATCTTCATTGAGGAAAGATAATATTTTAATAGATTTCCTCACAGGATCATAATATACCTGTCAGGCGGGGTAGCTATAATTGGAACTTAATCTTAATGAATTCAGGTAACTTAGTTGGCATATGAATATGATTAATTGGGTTATACTGGATATTTGTATCTGACCATCGGAAGAGGCTTTTACATATTTTTCGTGTTCCAGGTTAATAAACCAATATATTGCACAAACGTAAGATAACCACTTTATCTTTTAAGGATATTGGAAGGATTCACAATCCTGGATGGTTTCATAATATTGAATTTTCATTAATTTACTTTCGTGCAATTTTATCTACTTGTTTTAAGTTTAAAGTCACCATCCAATCAAACAACCAATCCATTAGATACTTGTAATAATTTGGCTTCATAAATTAATAGCTTAGATATTAAGTCCTCGTGTGATCGATACTTTTTATACTACTTGAACGATATGTGCGCTTGCGTTATAAGCGTGTGATTACGCCAATCAACAACGTCTGAAACCAATTTTGGAGTGTTCAAATTTTCAAGAATATGTTTTTCTTTCAAACCTAGTGTACTGTGATTGATGTATTTTCTTTTCTTTTATTTTCTTTTGTATTTGTCTAACTTTCATTTTTCTTGAGTTTTGCTGCATTTTTTGTCTTTTTTTTATCAGAATCTTGCACCCTGATTAAACAGCGGATAACGACATTCCGTGACTTTAAGTTGGTTCTTTTAGTTTCCTAAAATTACTGATATCCTACAATCAAGGCATGTAAGAAATTCTTGCAAAACTCCACAATCATTTTCATTCTCTCCCCCAAAATGCTCTGATGAAAATTTACAAAGCATGCACTGTAAGAATAAGGCTTCTGATTATCCAAAATATTCCTAGTGATATTCGTTGGGTAATTGAATTAAGGGTTCGCTTGACAGGTGAGTCATTTGACTCTTTCTTTTCTTACATGTCTGGTTTAGGAAAAAGTATTTATGCTAAAAAACGAAGAGCTAAACAATTAGGCGTTTGTTATAAATGTGCACGCTGGACGTGTAACACTCGTTGTCGTTCTTTAGGAATGGTGTCTGACAATCACGAAGATAAGATTCAGTTCATTAGAGATGACTTGAGTAAGGAGTCTTTAGATGATATATCACTAACTCTTGAGACATATTCTGGTGGACATGTTCATCGAGTAATTCGCAATTTGCAAACACGATTTCAAAAAGAAAGTCAACAATACAGTCTCGGGAATCTGACTTTAAAAGACTATGCTTGCCAATTTATAAGAAAATTGGATGGGAAGCATATCCCCGACCCATAGATGGCGTTCAAGCCGTTACTGGACGTTAAATCAGAGGAAGATGTGAGCCACAATAATTGTCATTTTGCAGGTACTATTGCTTTTATTACTCACCCTTTTTTCAGGATCCATAAATACAGCTCGTCATTTCTCTCTTCAACCCATCCAGATAAGAGAGAGAATAAAAATGGAAACAACTTCAAAAAGACGAGTCATTAATATTTGTGTGTTTTGTGCAACTAGCTCTGGAACTAAACCAGAATTTGTTGAGGCTCCAAAAAAATTGGGTAGAGTTATGACGGAAAGAAACATGCACTTAGTATATGGCGGTGGCAATCTTGGACTGATGGGATGTGTTTCAAAGGCCGTGTAAGAATGTGACAGTCAAGTTTTGGGGACCATTCCAAAACCTTTGACAGAGGAAAACCTCATCGAAAAATCAACTGGAGAAGAATGCATTGTCTCAGATATCTCTGAAAGACTTACTAAATGATCAATCATGCTAACGTTTTTATTGCTTTACCAGGTGGGCTTGGCACGTTGGAAGAAATATTCACAGTTGTGTCAATGGAAAACTTGAACATTCACCAAAAACCCATTGGACTACTTAATGTTGATGGATTTTTCAATTTTCTTTTTGTATTTCTTGAGAATGCCAAAAGAAATGGGTTTATTTCAAAACCGATAAAAGATATCTTCCTAACTGCAAGAAAAACTTATGATTTAATTGACCAACTTTTAGCTTATGAACCAAAAATCGACCCCATTCTTTCCAAGTTGAACTGGTCTGGTAACGATCGTGGCAAGAAGCGTATAGTGGACTTGGATCTAAATCTGTAATTTTTTTTCTTTTAAATAGTCGTAGATTCAATTTTCAATTCCACACTAACTAGGTGATGTTTTATAAACTCTACTTCTTCTTTTTTCGGACATTAGGGATAATATCTCAAATTGGTTGGGGAGATGAGATAGTTGACTAGATAGTTTTTGTTTTTATGTTTCGTTGCTGTGTTTTTCAAAAAAAATTATTTTCTTTTATGTTGTTTTTGTTTTGTTGTTATTTTGTATGTAAAAAAATATGTTTTGTGTTGATTTTCTTTTGTGTTTTAAAAAAAAATATTGTTACACACAAACTAATAACAAATTTTTTGACTAACCAAATGGAATTGTTGTTCAGAGGTGGTTGTGTAAGGAGTTTTCGCTCTTGAGACGCATCTCAAAATAATTCGTAACAAGTTATTTTTGTTCCTATCTTTTTAAATCATTTAAATTTGTGAATTATCCATAATATTGATTAAATTTGATCTTCATATGCTCATCTGACTGGTATTATCAACATATAAGGTAACATATAAACATGGATTGTAAGTGAAAATTTTGTAATATTTAGTTCTCTAGTTTGTTGGAGGCAGCACCTAAAGGCAGTGGAATTAGTATTTTTATTCAAAAAAATCTAACCATGCTCATATTTAGTAACCAGACATCTTGTCTCAGTAAGCAGTGATTGTTCGCGTAAAACGGTAGAGCTTTAGTTAATAAAAAAAAAAGAAAAAAATGTGTGAATAAGTTTGATTTCGTAGCCTCTTTAACTCGAGCAATTAAGTCCTTAGGGTTATTTTAACATTTATTGCCCTAAGGCCAACTGGTCTGGGAGTCACTGACTCAAAGCTCGTTACATGGGTTAAAGAGAAAGCTTAAGAAAATCAGACATATTTTCTTTTTAATATCTGAGATCCGAGCAATTAAGTCCGTATGGGTGTCACTAAAACCAACTGGTTTGGGAGTCACTAACTCAAAGCTCATTACGAGGATCGAAGATGCATCATTATTTTAAAAAAAAAACTATTTTTGTGTTTATAAATAAATTTTAATTGTCAAAAAGGTGTGAATTCTGATATAACTCTAAGATAAAAATATTACACTTTTTTCAACAAGACCTGTGATTATTGTGGGCACAGTGAATTGATTGATACTTTCTCTTATGTGTGTATAGTATAAGGGTAAAAAGTACATGAGAATTTATCTATTTAATCATTTAGAAAGAAAGAAAATAATTATTAATTGGGATAAGAATTTTTCTTTTTCGCTTAAATTACTAGGGATTAGTAATAAGCTGGTTGGGGGGTGTGATGAACACTTAAAAGTGCATATTTATTAGAAGAAAAATCAATCATTTTACACTTGTAGTTTCATTAATCTCTCTTTATTTACAATATTAATTAAATTTATGTTTTATATATTTTTATTGTGATTTTTATTTTTTATGTAGGTGAAATAATATTTTGGATGCATATATAGAAAAATTGACTTGACATTTGGATTTTGGAAGCCAGAAATTTAATAGGGCTTTCTAACAGTGTACAAATTCGGAAATTTCAATCATGCGCAATATTCGTATTTTGGCCATAACATTTTACTTCGATATCGGATTGAGGTGATTCCAGTTCCAGATAAAATAAGACTCAACGATCTACAACTTTGAAGTTCATAAGATTGTCTAATTCTGAAGTTTGCAAGACCGAAATTGACAAAGAATCCAAAGTATTTTATATGTAATTATTAAAGGAAAAAACAAGAAGAAAAAAATAAAAAATAAAAAATATATATAATGTGGCCCATAAAATTGATAATTGCATTGCATTATTAAATACAATGTAATTGTTAAATGTATGAGGGTGCTGAGCCATCTATTATATATAGAGGTGTTCAAAACCTTAGAAAAACAGCTTCCTTCATACGATTTCATTTTGAAAATTTGTGAAGGGATCCAACACTTGTGTGTTTTATTTTTGTAAGCTTTTATTTTTGTAATTTCTTTTTCTTTCTGTAATAAAATATGAGTGTTTTTATTAAAATTATAAGTAGCTAATTTCATCCTGCTGGGTTAATGAGTGAAGCTTGTAATATGAAAATTTAGATTAATCTTATTTATATTATAATACATAAATTGTAATATAATGATTAATGTTTAATTTAAATCTGAATTAAGTATTGACAAACTTTGTTACCGCTTATATGGCTGGTTTTATTTTTTGGCATAATTGAGTACCTAACTGGACTTGTTATAGACAAAAGCTATCAACGCATTTATGACTGGTTTTAAATATTTTGGCATAATTAATTTCTGAAATAAATTAATTGGGTAATAATGATAATTTATATATATTATAAAATGTAAGATTTCTAAATTTGAAATATTAAAAGTGGATCCAATAACCACATGATTTTATTTTATTGTTGCAGTTTAATTTAAAATTTCCAATCTCTTCAAACAAATTCACTCCTTTTATTTTCACTCAAATTATTATTTTATTTCGCTAAATATATTTCATATGGATCGACCCCGGACTTACCGGGTTATTTTATTACTTCGACACTCTTATACTTGGGAGTAAAAGAACCATTTTTTGAGCGTATCAAAAACCACTGCTATTTTGAGTGGTGAGAGCCTTTCATATATATTTGTGTACATATGGTATAATAGCATAAATGCACATAAATATTGATTATAAAATAAAGGAAAGAATTAGCTAGACAAACTCCTATAATTTAGGGTCAATGGATGTATATATGGTATGTGAATGGATGCATCTATGTTAGGTTTTAGTTTAAGGAATAGGATCCTCAACACCTCCCGCAAGCTAAGCGTCGAATTTGAGCAGACGTGAAACTTGGAGGGAAAAAATTGAAAGTGAGGTTGAGGTACACTTTTGGTGAAGATATCGGCAATCTGTAAGTGAGAAGGCACATAATGAGTGTGATGTTTACCATTAAGAATGAATTCACGAAGAAAATGGTAGTCTAACTCAACATGTTTGGCTCGTTTATGAGAGACGGGGTTGGAAATCAAAAAAAAAAATACACTTTTGTTGTCATATAGAAGAAGAGGCTATTGGGGAAGGGAAATTATAAAGTCACGAAGAAGATGCGTAAGTCAAAGAAATTCAGCGGCAGTGAGAGCAATGGCACGATAATCTGACTCACAACTTGAAAGAGAAACAATAGATTGCTTCTTGGCACTTCAAGAAACCAAGTTGTTACCTAGGAAAATAGAATAACCACAAGTAGAACGACGAGTGTCAGGACATCCCGCCTGGTTGGCATCAGAGTAAGCAACTCAAGCAATAGGAGCAGCAGATGGATGAAAGTTGAGGCCAAAATACAGTGTACCCTTAACATAGAGAAGAACGCGTTTTACAGCAAGAAAATAATCTTCAGTCGGAGAGTGCAGAAATTGATTGATAGAGTTTACACCGTAAGCAATATTGGGACGCGTGATAGTCAAATACTGGAGAGCACCAACTAGGGAGCGGTAAAGAGTAGGATCCAAAAACATAGGACCATCAAAAGATATATGTTAGAGAAAATCATGATCGTGTAAACAAGCTTGCTGTCAAGTAACTGAGCTCGTGTGAGAATGTCTCGTGCATATTTGAGATGACTGATAAATAGACCATCAGTGGTGGATGTAGCTTCTAGACCAAGAAAGTAACTGAGAGAACCCAAATCCTTAGTAGCGAACTCATAATTAAGCTTACGAATAAAGCTGTTAATCAACATAAAGAAGCAAAATATAATTTCAGACTGCTTGTGGAAGACAAAAAGTGATGTGTCGGCACGGCTGGAATAAAAACCAAGTTGAATGAGAAAATAGCTGAATTGTTGAAACCAGGCACGGGTAGCTTGTTTGAAGCCACAAAGAGCTTTCTTCAACTGAAAAACAACACTTTGGGCTCAGTGGATGCAGGGAGAGCAGAGAGAGGACCAGAGGATACCAAGAGAGAAGGATTTACCGGGTGGTGAGGTTTGAAAATACCAACTTTGGCTCGTGTAAGCATGGGATGAGAAGCCATCGGAGTAGCTGCAATAGGAGCAAGAATAGGCGGCTCAGTGGGGAACTCAAGAGAAGCGGAGCTAGGATGTGAGGGCGGCAAAGATGGACCTGCATGAGAATCATTTGCCTACAAAGACTCATTTACGGGATCAGTACAAAGACCACATGAGTTAGATCCGGATTGTGTAATGTGCTGAAAATGAGTCAAACCTCAGGGAGGAAATTAAAAATTACCCTTTTGTTAAATTGTGAATATGAGTTATTTTTATTTAATTAAAATTACTTTTAAATTTAATTTATTTTAAAAGTAAGAGATGTACAAGTGTAAATATATTTTTAATCATTTATCTCTTTAAGGTCTGAATCTGAATGACAAGCTTTATTAAGATCATGGTTGGTAATTTTTACCGTCATTTTCCTTTTGGGACGAGATTTAAAATTTGAAAATGGAATGGGACAAAAAAGCTTGAAATTTCAAATGGGAGTGGACAACAAACGAGATAAGATTTTAGCTGACGAAATTTAAGAGGACAATATTAGATTTAACAGGATGCAAAATGAGTTAGGATAAATTTTTTAACGTGAAATAAATAACAAGACTAAGATGATATTTTGTCATAATTATATAAATGGAAAGAGACCCATTGATAAATTTTGACATGTTGCGTCTTGTTATCACTCGTAATTAAGATGTTTGAAAGTCAATTCACAATTATGATATTGGAGACAAATTTTTAAAATTAAAATTTTAAAATAACAAAATAATTTAATTATCAAATAAAATAAAGATATTTTAAACAATATATTTTTTATTTTTATAAAATCTTTATAACATCTACTTTTAAAATTCAAAATTTGAAATTGTTAATCGGCAAAAACTATATTCAAAATACAATTAAACAAAATCTAAGTTTTTTTTTTAAAAAAAAAAATACTTTTGATGATTTTTTTTTAAAAATAAAAATCATATCAAACTAACAGTAACTATTATAATAAACTTAATCTTCGGAGTCAATATTTCCCCACAATTTAATAAAGAATCTTGTGGTTTCAGTCCCACACGCGGGCTCAAATGGATTTGATAAGGAAAACCAGGTGACCCTTGCGAGAATTTCTTTATTGCGATGCCCTAAATACCCCCACCTTATCCCCTTTTAATTAATTAAATCTCATTAAGTGGGTCCTACAAATACAACGACTTCATAAATTTCTCGCACTACCATCCAAGAAATCCTCGGTTTGCTTCTAAAACCACCAGCAAATTAAAATCAACAGCCTCTGGTTTTAATGATCTCCTTAACTTTTGGGCATCTACTTGATCATTCTTTTATATAAATATGAGAATCCCTCCATGCTATTTACTCCATCAAAACACAAATACTAAAGCAAAGTGAACAATATTCATTCACATAAAGATGAGTTCAACAAGTAGAGCTTGGGTGGTAGCAGCAAGCGTTGCAGCAGTTGAAGCCATGAAAGATCAAGGATTCTGTAGATGGAACTACACAATAAGATCATTACACCAGCATGCCAAGAACAACATAAGGTCGGTTTCTCAATCGTCCAAGAATCTTTCTTCTTCATCTTCTTCTTTGGCTTCAACTTCAAGCAAGGTGATGAAGGCTAAGCAATCAGAAGAGTCTTTGAGGATTGTCATGTACTTGAGTTGTTGGGGTCCCAATTAAACCCTCATATGGCCAAATACTCCGTTAATCAAGAAGATCATTGATTCAATATTTTGATTTGTGGGCAGTGGTGGAGGTAAATATTTGTGTTGGAGCCCAAATGAAATGATTCTAATTTCTGAGTTGTAAATTGTAAAGAGCAATGGCTCTATCATATAATATTTCGACAAAATTTTGAGAATTGCTGGTTAGTGTTTTTTTGTTCTTCCTCAATCCTGATTGATTAACTATGATGAATTACAAAAAAATATATTCTCTAGATTCGAACGTAGAACCTCAAGATTATATTCTAAACTCTATACCAACAAGTTGCGCTCCTTGAGAATAATAAATAAGTACTGGTAAAAGTTAAAATAAACATTTTGTTAAACTGTGAACGATAATTTTTATTAAATTTAATTAATAAAAGGGTGGACAAATCTAAATATAATTCTAACTATTTATCTCCCCAAGGCTTGAACCTGGATAACAAGCTTTATTATGTTTAGGGTTGGTAATTTTCATAATCTTGTTGGATTTGAAATATATTTTTTGTACAAAAAATATATTAAAATTCCAAGTGAGATGGGACAAGCAGCGATATAAGATTTTAGTCGGATGAGATGAGATTTCATATGATAAAATCAGATTTAATAAGAAGAAGGATGAGATGAGATAATTTTTTTGCCTTAAAATAAAAAATTAAGGGACGGGATTTGGATGATTTTTTTATTTTTTTTATCTTCATTATATAAATGTGTTGATGATGTTTTCAGGACCTATATTATTTAAGGAGTACGGCAGGGGTAAAAAGGGTAATTCCCTTCTCGGTCGAAATCATTAATGCCGACCCGACCACTAAGAGCATTTTATGATCGGTAACCGAGCACTTGGGTTCAGATGACCGGGTAATTAAAAGATCGACAGTGGCATTCTCAGTTCAAATGACCATTATGACCGACCTCATGAAGACCGAGCATATGGCGAGGCGTGTTCCAGAAGATGACACCTTATTCTTGCGGATAAGATGACAAGTTACCCTACTTTCATGGGGAAAACTAGTGAGTCAGAGTCCTAGTAGGATAAAGAAAGTAAAGGTAGTTTTGATTAGGAATCCTTATGGGAAAATTGAATAGTTTTGACTAGGAATCTTTATGGGAAAAGGAAAGTATTTCAACTAGGATTTCTTATGCCAATAGGAGTCTGATTTTTGTACTATTATAAATAGGAGGGCAGAGTATGTGTAAAGGGCATCAAAAAATTAGTGATCAGAATCATCAAGCTCTGACTTGTAAACATAAAAGATCTGAGAAGAGTATTGAAGTAATAAAAAAGTGTCATCTTGTTTTTGTCAGTGGACGTAGGTCGGATCCAATTCCACCGAACCACGTTAAATCTCCTTGTCGATTGGTGCATTTATCTGTCTTTTGCTAAATTTACCTTTGGTCCCTCATAACCAAACAAATTCACTATTGAAGGAGGATTCCATCGGAGGTGATATTCCCGTATTGCCCTGAGACCAAAAATCCACCGTCAACAGTTGGCGCCGTCTGTGGGGAGTCAACAAAAAGCAACTCGCATAGTGAGACAATGGCGGAAGGCGGAAACCACCAATCATCAGGGAGCTCGGCGGCAGATTGGATGGAGAAGATCGAGGAGAACCTTAGGAAAGAAAGGGAGGAAAACCGAACTCTGCTAAAAACCATAGTAGACCGGTTGGAAAAGATAGAAGGAGCGCACGACGGAAAATTCGAGGCCGGGACTAGCCGACGAAGGAACGAAATAGCAGAAGGAAAGAGAATTGTCGATACAAGTGAGGACGACAGACCCCGGAGGAGGGATCCCTACAGGGTAAGATCCGTGGTGGTGCAGAGAGATTCCCAGACCGATGACACATGGGAGGAAGAGGATGACAAATCGTCACCAGACTCCTCATATGATAGCCCTCACAACACCCAGAGAAGAGGGAAAGAATATAACGAAAAAGTACGAGAAGATACCGACCCTGAGAAGCACCACTCCCAAGATAACAGAAAGAAAAGAAACCACAGGAGGCGGCATGGAACCAAAGACAGCATCATGAAATCTTGGCTACGGGAGGAGCTGGTCAAATGGGGAGAATACCCCAATACGAACAGAGGGGATGTCCAGGACGGCAAAGATGAGTCCCCCCTCACAGAAGAAATAAAATCAGAGAAATTCCCAAAAAGATTCAGCATGCCAGCCATGACGCCATACAAGGGCCATACCGATTCCAAAACCCACATTGAAGGCTTCGTCCTACTAATGGAGGTACAATGGGTAACAGGGGACGCCATTTGCAAAGTGTTCCCCTTAAATCTAGTCGGACCAGACATCCTATGGTATAGAAGCCTAGCCCCAAGAAGCATCAGCAGCTTCACACAGCTCAGAAAGTCATTCCTACGGCACTTCAAGGGGGCTTGTGTCCCCAAAAAGACAATCGGAGAACTAAGACTTATGAAACAAGGAGACGATGAACCTTTGAAAATATTTATTGAAAGATATCACAATATGGTACTCGAAGTTGGAGGGTACGAATCCCCCGAGGCCCTGGAAAGCTTGAAAGAAGCCTTGAAAGTCGGGAGGCTATGGACCCACCTAAGGATCCAAGATACCCCGGACTACGCCACCGCCCTGGAGGTGGCCCGAAAATTCGTTTTATTAGAGAACGAGGAGAAAAAATCCCGAAAATGGAACACCGTCAGAGAAAGAACCACAAGGGAGGGCGCCCCCCGCCGTGTAGAAATAGAATCCTGAAGACCACCCCCGAAGCACAAGGAGTTCAAACCACTGCACCGAGACAACCAAGAGAGAAGGGCGCCGACCCAAGTAAACCATGTGGTCGGGGAAGATGCGTACATTCCCCTAAAGAAGTCACTGAGACAAATTGTCATGGAGATCCAGGGGAAAGGCCTCTTAGTAGAACCCGACCAAAGAAGATTTCCCCCGGACAAGAGGAACCAAAAGGCTTATTGCATACACCATAACCCCGAGGACATACTCAATACAACGGTCCAAAACCAAAGAGCATAAAACTCGAAACTATCCGACCACGGCTACCACCATAAAAGAAGCATGAAGACACACCAACATTAAAAAGCGAGGACGAAGGTATAGATCCATGAGAAAGCATAGCGCGGGGAGGGATGATACCCCCGTAGCAACTACCTACTCCAAACGCTACCGAACAAAGGAAAGAATATGCCCTCAAAAGCTTCAAACACTTCGGGGTTGGATCTTATTCCACCGAGGCCACTTAACTATTCGGCTCGGGGCTAGATTACGTTCCACCGAGGCCTCTTCATTAATTCGGCTCGGGGCTGGATTACGTTCCGCCGAGGCCACTACAATAATCGGCTCGGGACTGGATTACGTTCCGCCGAGACCTCTTCATTAGTCGGCTCGGGGCTGGATTACATTCCGTCGAGGCCTCTTCATTATTCGGCTCGGGATCAGGTTACGTCCCACCGAGTCACGCTTATTGGCCTGGGGACGGAACATTCCCCCATAACCAAGTATCTCTCTTGGCTCGGGGTCCTCAGGGGCATACTCGATGCATAGGATCCGTGAGAAGCATAGCACATGGAGGGATGATACCCCCGTGGCGATTGCTTACTCCAGTGTTACCGAACATAAGAAGGAACATGCCATTGATGTGTCGAACACTCTTTTGATCCTCACCTACCCGATGTAATGGATCCGTGGGAAAGCATAGCACGGGGGGTGATGACACCCCCGTGACGATTGCTAGCTCCAGTGACACCGGACCTAAGGAGGAATATACCCTTAGTATCCCGGACACTCTTTGATCCATTCATCATTCGGATCAGAGAGAGGCACAACACGGGGATGCGTGGTGCCCCTGTGGCGTGTGCCTGCTCCAGCGTGGTAAGGAGGAGCCCTCATACAATACACAGGCTCCCCAGTGAACCGACGTGTGGAAGATGTACCCTCACCATTCAAACGCTCTACTGATCCAAATCCTGGTTCGCCGGGACACTGAATTGAAAGATTCAGAATTGTGTTTTGGAGACCTCGGACAGGACGCTGTTTTGAGGCATCCGTGTTGTTGTTTATACTTGCGAAACGTTTTGTTTTGGGATAAGCGATAAGTCGCCCCCGCCTTTTAATTTTATTTTCCAGAGATTTGTTTTTATTTTTCACTGGTCTGGTAAGGGGACGCCCGTGCCAGATTCGGTAGGGTTTCAAAAGGTTGATTCACTTCCCTTCTGAATAAGTCCCACTTGATTAATCGGCTCGGGGCTGGATTCGTTCCGCCGAGGCCACTTGATTACTCGGCTCGGGGCTGAATTTCATTCCGCCGAGATCACTTGATTATCCGGCTCGGGGCTGGATTCGTTCCGCCGAGGCCACTTGGTTAATCGGCTTGGGGCTGGATTCGTTCCGCCGAGACCACTTGGTTAATCGGCTCGGGGCTGGATTCATTCCGCCGAGGCCACTTGATTATTCGGCTCGGGGCTGGATTTCGTTCCGCCGAGGCCACTTGATTATTCGGCTCGGGGCTGGATCTCGTTCCGCCGATGCCACTTAGTTATTCGACTCGGGGTCGGGTTACGTCCCACCGAGTCTACCTCTTTGGACTGGGGACGTAACATTACCCCAGGTCCAAGTACCTTTCTCAGCTCGGGGTCGGGGTACGTCCCACCGAGTCAGCCCTTTCGGACTGGGGACGTAACATTCCCCCAGGTCCAAGTGCCTTTCTCAGCTCGGGGTCGGGGTACGTCCACCGAGTCAGCCCTTCGGACTGGGGACGTAACATTCCCCCAGGTCCAAGTGCCTCTCTTACTCGGGGGGTCGGGTTACGTCCCACCGAGTCAGCCATTCGGACTGGGGACGTAACATTCCCCCAGGTCCAAGTGCCTTTCTCAGCTCGGGGTACATCCCACCGAGTCAGCCCTTCGGACCGGGGACGTAACATTTCCACATGTCCAATTGCCTTTCTCAGCTCGGGGTCGGGGTACGTCCCAGCGAGTCAGCCCTTCGGACTGGGGACGTAACATTCCCTCAGGTCTAGGTGCATTTTCTCTCTCAAGGTCAGGTTGCGTCTCACCAAGTCAACCATGCGGACTGAGGACGTAACATCCTTCCAGGTCCAAGCATCTCTCA
>SKCR01004559.1:0-26503 GCA_019454045.1 Zanthoxylum bungeanum | reverse complement strand
TAAGTTTGTTGTCCGCATTTAGATAAAATACATGTATGTCAGTTTGAGTCAAGTCTGAATGTGTATGATGTTATATTAAATGAAGTATAAATATTTATTTAAAGTTAGTAAGTTGTTCGTATAGCATAAATGGGTTCATGAATTAGCCTAATAAATTTCTATTTTAGTTATGTGGTCTCGAAAGTTTAGAAATGATCAGAGGCTCAGGGTGGTGGTGAGGATCAATCACCTGCCGGTAACATCTCCGCATTGAGGATGTTACAGCTTGACTTGATTAATCCAAACTATCTATTAGTCTTAACTGGAAAATCAATGATTGTTTTCCAGTTGGTTATAGTTTCCAAAAATCGGATATACCTACAAAACTGGTTCAAATGCCAAAAAAATCTCACTAGTATTAATCCAGAATCTGAAAGCTCCGTCAAAAATGTAATCTAGCCTGCCATAATATGATATTTGGCATCCATGCGAACAAAGATTCGGTCAATAGGTGAAATCTCAAGGATTTTGGCAATGTGATTCCAGGACTCTCTTTTTTATTTGACATACTAAATTCCCTCAGCTTGTGCACCGTGTTTGAAAGTAGGAACTATAGTGAGATCTATGACATTTAGTAGTAAAGAAAACAGAATAGAGCCCATTATTTGTCATCATCTTTATACTAGTGCTGCTTGTTAACTGAAGTGTGTATTTTTGGCCAATTAATTGAAGCTTACTACTTACAACATGATAGTTCACTAAAGTGTGTAATTACAGTATTACACTGCATTTACACCACATATGATTTTAGTCCCGAACTTGCACTTAAATCTTTATATATTGCCTTCAAAATAAGTTTATCTTTTTCTCTAGTTTCGTTAATGAATTTTTTTAGGTCATTAACAAGTTAAAATGTAAAAAAATAAAAAAAAAAATAAAAAACTGAACAGATTACCACAAACGCTATCTTCACCGAGAGAGAGAGCAGAGGAGGCCGAGAGAGAGAGAAGTATAAGTCGAGAGAGAGAGCAGAGGAGGCCGAGAGAGAATATAAAAACCCTAGAATCAAAATTTTTTTTTTTTTTAATACTGTAAATGAAACGACGACGTTTTGAAATCCCCAAAACGTCGTCATTTCATTTAATAAAATTAAAAAAAAAGGTTTCGCGTGAGGCAGCCGTCTCAGGCCGCCTCACGCCGATTTGGCGGGAGGCGGCCGCCTCACAAAAACCGAAATAGGCGGCCGCCTCAATGCGTCGTCGCCGCGAGGCGGCTGCCTTAACCGAATTTTTAAACAATGGTTTCCGCTGAGATGCTCGATTGATAATATGTTTCCGCCCCGACGCTTGTTGCATGTTTTTTTTTTATGTTTTTATGACTAATCATATGTTTCTGCCGGAGTGCTTGTTTAGGGTCTCGTCCATCAGAAATGGATTGACCCGCTAGCTTGTCGACAAGGGATTGTTCGTTCCTCGCTCAGTCTATGCGCGCGACTTGGGCGTTGAGCGCTTGATATGTTTTTGATGACACATGCATGAAAAACGGTTTGTGGACATATTTTAGAATTTTTTTTATGGTTTGTTACTTTTAGTATCCACTCACCAGGTCTTTCAAACGATCTGACCCATCAACTCTACAGTTTGTTTTGCAGGAAGATTTACCTGGTGAGCCATAGTCGAACAGGAGCCTGAGATCAAGGAATTGAGTTACTGCACTCACTACAGTATGGGCCAGTCATGCTAAGTTTGTTGTCCGCATTTAGATAAAATACATGTATGTCAGTTTGAGTCAAGTCTGAATGTGTATGATGTTATATTAAATGAAGTATAAATATTTATTTAAAGTTAGTAAGTTGTTCGTATAACACAAATGGGTTCATGATTTAGCCTAATAAATTTCTATTTTAGTTATGTGGTCTAGAAAGTTTAGAAATGATCAGAGGCTCGGGGTGGTGGTGAGGATCAATGACTTGCCGGTAACATCTCTGCATTGAGGATGTTACAGGTTGACTTGATTAATCCAAACTATCTATTAGTCTTAACTGGAAAATCAATGATTGTTTTCTAGTTGGTTATAGTTTCCAAAAATCGGATATACCTACAAAACTGGTTCAAATGCCAAAGAAATCTCACTAGTATTAATCCAGAATCTGAAAGCTCCGTCAAAAAGGTACTCTAGCCTGCCATAATATGATATTTGGCATCCATGCGAACAAAGATTCGGTCAATAGGTGAAATCTCAAGGATTTTGGCAATGTGATTCCAGGACTCTCTTTTTTTATTTGACATACTAAATTCCCTCAGCTTGTGCACCGGGTTTGAAAGTAGGAACTATAGTGAGATCTATGACATTTAGTAGTAAAGAAAACAGAATAGAGCCCATTATTTGTCATCATCTCTATACTAGTGCTGCTCATGTCCGACATGAACGTAATGTGCATAGTTCATGATGATTGTCACGACCCCCTCCCTAGAGCGGGCCCAATCCTAGAAAGGGTTCGCGGACTTCATTAGCTCGAGCATTCTATATGTCAAACCAATCGAACAAATATGCACAATTATTACCTTATAAATTACAAATACATGAATTATACACAATTTTTATGGTTTACAACACAAGTCTTAAAAATATGCAAATGATTACTCAATTGTCTAGACTAACCCGAAAAACATTGTGGCACGTGGATCCAATTCTGGTACTCCTTCTGCTGTGCTCGCGAATTACCTAGAATGTTTGGGGAAAGGGGAATGAGCTTAAAGAGCTCAGCAAGTAAAGCACTCATACTCTCAACATGACCTCACCAACAAAATATGGATATATATATAAGTGTTTGTGTGTGTATATATATAATATATGAAAATAAAATAAAATATAATATCATCTCAAGCAATCATCCAACAACAATACAAACATTCATCAAACATGGTTGCTAATCATGTTTCAATCCATTATAATAATGGTTTGAAATCAATGGGAAAGTCTCTCTCACACTACCAAGGTTTCCCACTATGTCATCTCGCAAAATATGTGTGAGTGGGTTAAAACCAATGGGATAGCCTCTCTCATACTCGTAAGTTTTTTCACTATATAATCTCGTAAAATATCTCATCACATCTCATCTCATCTCCGGCCACTATTATACAAAACCCGACAACATAACATAACAAACATGCATCATACAATATAATCACATCTCACATCAAATCCATCAATCTCATCTCAACAATCATGAATTCATATTTCTCATGCTTTCAACTAATCAATGTTTATATCTCCACAAAATATATATATTAATGCATATATATATGGACTTTCACAACAACCATCAATCAACAAACAATTATGTTAAATGAATCATCATGCATTGTACTTACCTCTATCCACGCAAGAGACTTTAATATAACTATATCCTTACTAAGAATCTGAAAAAAAAAATTATAAAATTATGATCAGGTCCCTCAAATTTTCAAAATTACGATTTACCCCTAAACTTTCTAAATTTCCATTTTAGCCCCTAAACTTTTCTATTATGTCGATATAGTCCTAAAACTCTTAAATATTACTTATTGATCCCTGAAACCAGAATTTATAGTCTTACCCTCTTAGTTATGCAAGTATACAATTACGTCCAAAACTTTCAAATTCTATCATTTACACCCCAAAACGGTAATAATCACGTACCGAGCTCCAACGACCACCAAAACTCACAACGAAGGAGCCGCTGGTCAGGAAACGTCTTAAGGATCACAGTGATGGTGGTGGTAGGGGCTGAAACACGACGGTTATCGATGTTGGTTAAACACCGATAACTACCATATTTTGCTCGTTTCTCAACTACCAAAGGTCCGATTTGGGCAAACGAAGTGTCCAACTCGCGTATCTCGATGATGGGAAAATTCAATACTGGGAGGTGTCATACACGTGCGGCGGCGCGTGAAGCGGGTGAGCAGCAAGTCGCTGGCGCGTGGCCGGCGCGTGAGGGCACGTCCGGTGGTGTTGTCTCAGCGGCGATGGATTCGTCTCGTCGATGGGATGCTCCAAATGTGGTCACATGCCGGAAATGGAGATCGGAAGACGTCGAAAACCTTTTTTCTCTCTCTGTCCATGTATTTTCTCTCTCTTCTAGATAATCCTCTCTCAATTATACTCGGTTTCTCTCTCTAAAACACCATGAAATTATACCCAGAACTCTCTTTGATACGAACAAGGCAATCAAATGGTCCTGGAAGATTCTGATTTGCAAGTGTTTTGTTTGTTGTTCTGTTAACTCTACTTCCCAACCAAACTGCCCATTTAGGACCCTCTGACAAAGCAACGGATTGTTCAACAGAATATCATCACAGCAAACAATTTCTGGACATGCCCTTTCCACGGGAGCTTTCATGTTATGAATAACTTTGAAACCCTTTTGCTGAAATATTATTTGGCAATACAAATATCTCATGTCTAGAATAATGTTAGAGACATTATGGCATGTGGAAGATTAAAAAAAATAGGGAGAGAAATGAGTTTAAGATGTTGATCCTTCAAGTACAATTGCAACCGTAAGAGTAGCTGCAAGTAGATTATGAAGATAAGTCATATATGAGATAATTAATTATTTGATAGAAGAAGACAAGAAATTGGGTGAGTATGTTTGTTTGATTAGGAAACTATAGAACCTAATTATTGAGGATAATGGATGTGGGGTGTGTTAGGTTTTATAATAATTGATATGATAAAAAAAAAATACAAGATATTACAATCTACCCACCTTATAAAAATTTCGTCCTCGAAATTTCTAAATCCTCAAACAGTTCTGGGTATTTCTCCCTCATATCATGTCCCACTACCCAAGTCGTTTCTTAGATGTGATGATTAGACCATATGACCTTTACATGAGAAATTCGTCTGAATCTCAACTCTCGAACCTTTCGATCTACGATCTCTACAGGCTTTTCAACATATGTAAGATTCTTGCTCAACTCTACTGGTTGACTCTCCAAAATGTGATAAGGGTCTAGTACATTCTTCCGCACAACAATATGAAACACTTTATGAATCCTCTCCAATTGCGGTGGCAATGCCAGATGATATTGTTGTGTGAGGAACGGATAAGCCGTGCGCAGCGGAACCCGCCCGAGATCAAATCCCGAGCGAATAATAATTTTTTTTTTTGGTAATTACAAAAACAGTGAATAAAATTTTTAATCACAAATTTAAAAATTCCAATGCACTAAAAATCATTACCAATTTTTTATGCATTAAAATAATTACCATAAGTTCAATTAAAAAAATTCTACACACTTTAATACATTTATCAACTCTTGATAAATTATTCTAAGCTTCTAAAATTATTTTCAACATTTAAAATAATCCAAACATACTAAAATTAATTTTCCAACACTTGAAAAATTAATTCAAGCATATAAAATAATTTTCCAACTCTTGAAAAATTAATCCAAGCATTTAAAATTAACATATCATTTATATACTAATTTTCCAACATTTAAATGCTTCTAATTCTCACATACATGCTTCCAATTTATCCAACACTTCCACAACAATTTTTCTAAACAAAATAATCATCAACAAATTGAACAATAAATTTACAAATTAAATTTACCACAAGATGCTTTCAAGCCTTCCCAATTTGTGAATGGTTGCTTCCAAGTTTCTTTGAATCTTCCAAACTTTTGAACTCCATCAAACTCCACCAAATTGAGCTCTCAAGAACAAGTCTTTGTGATCAAAAGGTGGTTTGATCACTCAAGAGTGGCAACCAAACTTTTCCCCAAATTCAACTTTTGAACCCTAGGAAAAATTAAGGACTTCAAGAACACAATTAATCTTTAACACTTAAAGATTAATTTACATGGTCTTGATAATATATTTGGGTATTTATGGTGAGTATTTTTTTGACTTGAATTTGTGAAGAGCAAAATCAAATTTTCTTTCTCTCTACTCGGCAGTGAGCAAAAAGGGCTGGGTCTCTTCCTTTTGAAATTTGGCAGAGGCAACAACAAAAAAACCATCAAGCCTTTTTTTTTTTTTTTTTAAATACTTTCGGCAGCAGTAAGAAAGTGGAGAAAAGAAAAAAGCAATGGTTGTTGTTTTTTTTTTGTTTTGTTTTATTAAATTAATAATAAAGAAAACCAAAACCAAAATAACAAACCATGGTTTAAAGAATCTTTTCCCTACACCACAAATTTCAAAAAACAACTTAACCATAGTTAAAATTAATTAATCTCACCAACTTAGTAACTTAGTTACAATTGAATGAATTAGTTACTTTAACCAAAAATGTTCAATAGCTTTAACTTAGTTACTTTAATTAATTAAAACATTTATTTGTATAAACTAAGTAATTAATTTTGTATATTAATTTAACAATTAAATTAATTCACAAAATAATTACTAATTTAATGTAAATCAAATTTACATTTATTATACAATAAAATTATATCAACTCTTGATATAAAATTAATTACTTCAATTCATCTCATGAATTATCAAATTAAACAATTTAATCTAAAACCTAAAAAATACTTTGTCAACATTTGACGAGAGGTCGCCCTAGTGCTCAACGAGTAAACTCAATATAATGGAACTCTTTAGGCTCACGTTCGGTTGTTACTTATATATATACTTATATATCTCATATATTTGTGTATATATATATATATATACATGAAGGTCTGCCCACCTACAAATCATGACTAAAACAACACGACACGTCGAACCATACAAGTCGAGGTTAAAACGCTAATGTATAATACATTCGTCATTTCCGTTTCCAATTGAGTAAGGTTATAGTTATACGGTCAAAACCTTATCTACTCAATATAAACTAACTTTTCAAAACTATATTCCATTAATAAATAATATATGTGAAACTCTTTTCAATATTATTTATAATGTCAAATAAACAATTTATTCGACGAACTTTCGGCCGAAAGATTTCCGGAATATACTCAGAAAAATATTTGGAAACATAATCCAACCATATGGACCGACAAATCCTCATATTAACACACACCGATCTTCGTGAGCATCGGTCTATACCTAACAGACATCCAGCGGTCAGACCATGAAAGGTCTCTGACATGCATTTCTGTTTTACATCCTGTCACCACGATAATTATTATCCTTTCCATCAGACATTGATACCGTGAAAGTGTTTTTTCATGAAGAAATTATTGCTATCTCTCCCTATAAAGAGATGTATGAGTTCTTAGGGAATTACTCAAAACTTCTTCTATAGCATCCTCTTCTGCCAATCCTAATGTTGGAGTTTGCTAAGGTCCCAAGGATCAATAAACAAGCATGAAACACAAGTGAATACATACGAGGGAGTTGCGGAATACTCACAACGATCGGTTGAGCGACGCTTTGACGAACAAAAATCGATTTCTGCTCACTGCATGCTCGGCAGTCCACTGTCACAGTTCACTGAAATTTTCAGCCATTGTTGCTCAAGAATCGAAGCTCCAAGCTTCGTCAAACGATTCCCGGCTCATGGGTGGACTTCCCTATCACCTTCGCATGTCTCTCGGAGTGCTAGCTCTCTTGATTTTTGCCACAAAATCAAGCACTTTTGCTTCCCATTTTCTTCAAGTCACTCGGCAGTGGCTGTTTCTAAAACAGAAGAAAAACCAGCCCCAAGGGCGTGAGAGAGGAGAGAAATGGAGAGAGAGAGAGAGAGATGAAATGTGTTGAATTGATTTTGGTAATTGATTTTGCAAATCATATACCAAACATTTTGCTTTTAAAAAGTCAAACAATAAAAGCTTTAAATGCCAACCACACACATCAAGTCACATCATCAATCAAGTTGTCAAGTCACATCACTCAAAGTGACAAGTGATTTGACGCTTGATGCGACTAATGATTTGACGCTTGATTTGACTTACGTGCCGCACTCAAATTTGAAATGCGAATGCGCTCGCAAACAATGCCGGGCTCGGGTTCGCTAATTCCAAATTAACAAATTTTCTGTTGCGTCGTAATTAAATGATTACGCCTAGCGAAGTCACTATTCACGTCGCTAACGAATTAATTCTAAATTAACTCGTTCTGAGGGGGTCTATCCAGAGCGAAGTTGTTTCCCATACCATCGGTAAAACACAACCTCCTATTACACTTGCATGAGTATCATATACCCAAATATATGAGAACTATGTCGTCGTGCCCTCACAACTCGCACAAGTGTAATACTAGTCTTTTACGTATTCATCGATGTCCAATCTAGACAATACTCTGACTAGGGATATTTAATGATTTATCCTTCGTGGATTGATACTGTCTCATATCATTCTCAATCTAGGAACAAATCATAGGGACCTCCTATCATTTATACATCTAGGTGATCTAATCACAAATGATAAGAGTGCAATTTCCTTTGTCACATAGTTAATTTGTACAACAACACCATGATCTGTACAAATAGTGACGCTATGGGTCATAATTGTCTTGGCCTATAGCCAGTCACTCGAGTGTCTTACACCCGGACTATGTACGGTTGGCTCAAACTGTTGAGAAATGCTTTCGTCAGCGGATTTGCATGATTATCGTCTGATGCGATTTATTCGATCATCACATCGCCATGATGTATGATCCGAACGAATCAGATGAATATCGAAGTATGTATCCGGATCGTTGATGAGACCATTAATTCTTTAGCCTGTGCTGACGCCTGGCTCAGCTGCTAACAGAACTATATCTAATCTAATTAGATTTGTTATCGACCCAGAAGGCTTCTATTGCTGTCTCAGCTGCAGCAATAACATGTATTTGTTGTTTATTCGGTAACAGTATCTTGCTTGGAAGATTTCCAGCTCACTGTTCTGATATACAAGCTGTATAGTACCGTTTGTGACTTTTAGTCGTCTTTATCTGTTTGAAACTTGCTACAGTGATCCCAGTCACTTCAAGTTCTCCATCTCCATGTTATAAGACAGCATCCTTAGATCTCTAAGATACTAAGCATGTTCTTAACTTCAATCCAGTGACTATCACTTGGATTGGCCTGTTTGTGAATCCATATGCTCAAAGCGTATGAGACACCAAGTCGCGTACATTTTTCAATGTACGATTTCTTGGAGAATTTTCGAAAGCCAAGCTTTCGCCGATTGTCATTTATGGGAATATCATTTCCAAGAAATGATGTATTATCATTATTTATATAGGACAGCCACTGTCAGTGTGCTCCCACTAACCCTCTTATACACACAAGAATATTTTCGTTTTGAATTAAATCATAAACTATTATGATTACATCAAAACGATAATTCCAAGAAAATATGTTTGCTTCAATCCAAACATGGATCGAATAACCTGCAAACCTTGTTTGCTAGTTTTGTTACGACAAAACCGACATGATGTTGTATACATCCTCCGAAAGGTTTCCTTTTCAGGAAAGCGATTTTCCCGTTAAGCTGACATATTTCATAAATGAAACATGCAACATTAGCAAGCATTATCCAAATGGATTTACCGTGGCAATAGGTAAAAGGTTGTGTCGTAATCAACACAATGTTGATAACGATACATTTTCGCTAAAAGCCTAGCTTTATACGTTGGTATGTTGCCATCCATGTACGTCTTCCTTGAAGACTTATATAGTACCAATATGCACAATCCTTGTGGTACATCAACTAGTATCCAAACTTGTTGATATACATGGAATCCATTTCGGACTCATGACACTTTGCCATAATTAGGGAGTCGATACCCTGTATCACTACCTCATACGTAGTCAGTTGGTATACCTCAATAAGATAGACATCTTTATGAGGTGAGATCAGAAACCCATACCCCAGGTTTTTTTCTGACTCTCTCCGACTTACGCGGTACTTGTGTATTCGAAGATCAATGGTATAGTTTCATCATTGATGAACTATATGTGTTCCATTAAGATTCGGTGCCTTGAATAATATTACTCCGATTTTCATCGAGTTTTACTATCCTCCCACTTACCACTACATATCAGTATTCCTCTTAGGAAAATAACATGGCGAGCAACAATTACATTGTTCTCTTGTGAGTTGTATAAGTACTATACTTATGGTATCCCTATGATAACCTACATTTGGCACTTATCCAATTTGGGTTCCAGTTTGGTATCATCCAAACATATGCCTAGCATTCCCAAATGTTCAGGAATGAGAAACCCGGTTTCTTTCCCGTTCATATCTAATATGAATTCTGTCAAACAGATTATATGGAACCTTATTCAAAATAAGTTATGCACTGTTTATGCTTATCTGTTGAAGGAAATGGTAGCTCAGAGCGACTCATGATTAACCTTATCATGTCCAACAAAATTTGGTTACTCGGTTCGGACACACCGTCAAAATGACGTGTTCCGGGAGGAGTCCTCATTGAAAGAATACTTTACTCATTCAAGTAAATTAGAAACTTATTGCTTAAGTATTTTCATCATGGTCTAACCGTGACGGTTAACACTTTAGCTGATCTGTTTGTCTACTTCGTGTCGAAACTTTAAAGTTTCCGATTTGTGTTCTTCAAAAGAAACACATAACCATAACGCGATGCCACATCCGTAAAGGTTACGAAATATTCATATCCACCTCTAGCCTAGCTAGACATGGGCCCACTTGCTTCACTATGAACTAGGGCTAACAGATCTGTGGCACTTGCACTTTTACCAAGTAAATAGTGTTTTAGGCACTTTGCCCAATAAACTAGATTCGTAGACTTTATTTGACTTATATCAAATATGTCCGAGTATCCACTATTCAAAAGTGCGGATATACGTGTCTTGTTTAATTGTGTCCCAGACAATAATGCCACAATATGTTTCTTCTGATCAAATCAATTTGAGCTGTTTGTTTGTCATATTATATTTCTGAGATTTATTTATATTCAAAATATAAATTCTGTTATTCACATCTAATGTGTTTATCTCAATATCATCTTTATATAATAAAACACTTTAGTGTTCTAGAATATAAAGGTTCACCCGCAGTGGGTTAAACACTGATACAGAGATAATGTTTCTAGTCAAACTAGTTACATTATAACATGTTTGAAATTTAGGTACAAACCCGAGGGTAGTTCCTAAAAAAGGTATCTACGGTTGAAACAGCGATTTTCGTCCCGTTTCCAATCCGCAGATTAATCTCAATTGAAGTCAGTATCCTGTTCATAACAGATTCTGAACATCAATACATATATTTTATGTATCACACTAAGTATTTAAAATCTAATTTTAATGCTAGTAGTGAACATAATGTTGACAAATATATTTGAAGTCAGAGCCTTGCCCCGTCTTCAATTCCTTCATGTCTGCTTTGTCCAAACGGCATTCACGCTTCCGCGATCCCGTTTGCCACAATTTAAGCAGACATTTTGGGATATGTCCTTTATCTTCCCAGAAGATTATAATGATTTTGCCTTTGCCATTTTCAACACTCCAGAAGCCTTTGGCCAAGCCTCGGACTTCTAGAATATCGAAGTAAAGTGCGCCTTGCGCTACTTGCCTTATTGCAAAGTTTGACTTTATCTCCTTGAGAATAGTCATTAACCTCCAAGAGTTATAAATTGCAATTTAGTATTATAAAATCTAAATATAGATTTATAAAGATCCTTCAATTTCTTTATCATACTTTAAGGATCTAATCCTTAGTTCTGATTCAGAAATTAGGAGTCTACCGCGACAAGCTTAATGGATTAAGCACTTAAGTTATCATCACATAAATCTTCCAAAGATTATGCTCAACTATTTGCTTAACTCCGGGCTTAGGCATAATATGTTATTTTATCAAATAAAGTAACTTATTAGTTTCCAGGACCATCATGAAATTTATACCCAATTTGAAAATTAAACCATTTAAATACATTTTCCCCAGGATTATGTTTTAAATGTCAATCTTTCAATTTTTATCTTGATTCTAATAGTCCAACTATTTAATCAACGATTTCGGTACTATTTATTATAATGATCACAATAGTCCAACTATTTAATCAACTATAATTTAATTAAATCAAAATCAATTATATTGATTACTATAATCCAATTATAAAATCAACTATAAATGAATAGCTTGAATACAGTCCAACTGTTTATTAAGACAACAATTTAAATATTAGTCCAACTAACATTTAATTTATTTGACGAATGATATTTGAATGAGCGCGTATGGCAAGTAATTAAACGAATATTGCAAATTTAATTCTTGCCTCCCACTATTTTTCGGTGAGCCTCTAACCCTCTGTCGAGTACTCGGGAAATCGTGTTTCCTAGTGGACTAAGATCTCGTTAAATATCACACAATCTTGACTTTGGCCAACAAATTGTATGATAATTAACTAGGTAGATCTCTAAGATCGATTGGATCCAATCCAATTCCTAGATCTGGTAGGGGGACATCCAAGTCTGAAACATATATCTTATATATGCCAATACATCCAATGTATTACATAACCTTTTTCCTCTGAATCAACTAAGCCTTGGCTTTGGCACAACAAACTTAGTGATCCCAGTTAAGCGCGACCCATTGACCATGGAAAGCTTCGTAATCAATGTCGATGGACAAGAAGTGGTCTTGACTTTGGCCAACAAACCACAACTTGGACAAGACACCAATATGGAACAAAGCCTCGTGATTCAAACACATCCTCGACGGATAAAGGCCTTGACTTTGGCCAACAAGCCAATGCCAGTCTCGGATCTTGAGTGAGAATCACTCAATGGAAGGAAAGACGCTTAATATTTTGCGAGGGTTTTTCGTGTGCAAATTGGCAACCATTTATTATCTTTGTTAAGGTCTCATCATCATACACCCTTAAACATGCATTCTAAACACATAATAAAGCGCGTATAAATAAATATAATGATATGCGGATGGATACTTTACACAATGATCCTAGATCAAATCTCTCACTTTCTCCCCCCCACTAGCACATGTATTTACTTTACCTGTTACACTACACTTCTAAAGAAACCTCATTTACATTGAGGGGAATAGGTTAGAAGAGAATACAAAGAATAAGCAGGTAATAAGGCTGGACTCGCAGGTCCAATTAATAAATTCCAAATTTATTACACAATTTCTAAAATTGCCCCACCCATTTAATATCCATCCGATATACATTATTCATGCATCGCAACCATGTATTCACAAAAGCATGTTATCAATCAATCTAATCAAATTAATTAATCTGATAATTAGTGATCATCCAATGTTCAAACAAAGATTTGATTTTGCGCGAGTCAAACTCGTCTTTGCAAATAAGTACTCAAAGTACGAATTCTCGAATTAAATTAAACTACATAATAAATCCAATTCAATTTGTATTTAATTCTAATTCGCTATTTAATTCTGAATTAAATACTACAATTTATTAATGAACTTTTACGACTTAAATTTCAAATTTAATCGTTACGGGTCTCAAAGCCCGATTAACGTCCAACGTCAATTTAATTAAAGTCCAATGGGCTTTTAATTAATTTCTTTAAGGCGTGGACTTTTGGTCAACTCGGGTCGAAACCGAATAACCAAAATCCAATCCGGGAGTTACCCCATAAGCCCATAAATCAATTTAGGCCCAATTAAACTTTAAAGATCCATTAGTCGCATTTGGGCTTTATGGAGGCGGTTTTTGGGTCCAATTGGATCCAATCCATTTGGCCTAAACCTAACTTGGTATAACCAAGCCAAGCCCAATTACAACACAACAAGCCCAAATCCAATTTAAGGCCCAAATAATTAAATTCCAAAAATCCAATTTTCCCAATTTAATTACACTAAAGTGTATAACACAATTAATCACCCAAATCAATATTTCCAAAACATTAATTTATACAATTAATCATGCTTAATTACAACAAAACATGTCCAACACATTTTATCAAAAAATCAAACCCATTCATGCTTCTTTATGTCTCGGCAATATTGGGGATTTTATGTCCGATTCGAATTCAATCCAATTAATTCCACAATCGACATTAAATCAACATCCCGAATGATTTCCAACACATCCAATGATCAAAAATCAAAAAATCACCAAGACAAAATAGGGCATATATTCGGCCAACACCAAAAAATTGGGGAAATTTGTTCCAAACACAATTTCAACAAATTGATCCAATCAATCCTCAATTCAAACACATTTAAGCATACTAATTCATCCAATTTCATTAATCATGCTCAAAATCAAGTTTACCCAAATTTTAAGCCCTAAACTTTTTCATGCTTTTCCTTACTTATGATACCATTGTTGGAGTTTGCTAAGGTCCCAAGGATCAATAAACAAGCATGAAACACAAGTGAATACATACGAGGGAGTTGCGGAATACTCATAACGATCGGTTGAGCGACGCTTTGACGAACAAAAATTGATTTCTGCTCACTGCATGCTCGGCAGTCCACTGTCACAGTTCACTGAAATTTTCGGCCATTGTTGCTCAAGAATCCAAGCTCCAAGCTTCGTCAAACGATTCCCAGCTCATGGGTGGACTTCCCTATCACCTTCGCATGTCTCTCGGAGTGCTAGCTCTCTTGATTTTTACCACAAAATCAAGAACTTTTGCTTCCCATTTTCTTCAAGTCACTCGGCAGTGGCTGTTTCTAAAACAGAAGAAAAACCAGCCCCAAGGGCGTGAGAGAGGAGAGAAATTGGAGAGAAAGAGATGAAATGTGTTGAATTGATTTTGGTAATTGATTTTGCAAATCATATACCTAATATTTTGCTTTTAAAAAGTCAAACAATAAAAGCTTTAAATGCAAACCACACACATCAAGTCACATCATCAATCAAGTTGTCAAGTCACATCACTCAAAGTGACAAGTGATTTGACGTTTGATGCGACTAATGATTTGACGCTTGATTTGACTTACGTGCCGCACTCAAATTCAAAATGCGAATGCGCTCGCAAACAATCCCGGGCTCGGGTTCGCTAATTCCAAATTAACGAATTTTATGTTGCGTCGTAATTAAATGATTACGCCTAGCAAAGTCACTATTCACGTCGCTAACGAATTAATTCTAAATTAACTCGTTCGCCCGAATTAAAATCTAATTTTAATTCTGCGTCGAAATCTAATTTCGTTTAATATATCAAATATATTAATTTACCGATTAATTCCAAATTAATCGTTATCTCTCTTTAATTGATATTTTATCCTAGATAAAATATCTCCGTAATTAATCCCAGATTAATTAAAAGTGCGAGTCATACGTCATCGGTGAATCTTCGGGAAGCGACCCATGAGATCCCCGGATATGTTGGCAGTAAATTTGGTCGTCGGACTATCCGAACACGTAAGTACCTAGTACTACGTTTATACCGATTTACAAGACAAGGTTGGTTTCTAGCAAAGCGCCCTGCCTACCCAATTCTCCAGAAATATCCTTACAGGAATAAATGATCTATATCAGGCGTAGTATACATAGTATTGAGTATTTCGATCCAGTATCGGATGATCACATGCAAGGACTGAGGCTGGTACAGTGTCTGCCCCGTACGAAGAATATATCGGATGACGAGCAACTAGTCTCTTTATTATCGGATAATCATGACCAAGTCATATTATCCCGACGGTTGAAACCTTTTTAGTGAACCAGTTCTGTATCCCTACGCGATCATCATCTCCATATGACTGGAGTGACACTTTCGTCTTGACATCACACCCAACACACTACGATTCTCAATATACCCAGCATAGGCGTACACAGAACCTGTTAAAGCCCTGTACGACCGCAACCAAAGTATATTGATTGTCGCAAGTATTAGCGGTGCAAGTATCAGGTTAAGACCAAATACACCTACCCTGATTTCAGATTTCCAAAGACACATAGTAATACTACCAATGGAATTCCGAGGGGGTCTATCCAGAGCGAAGCTGTTTCCCGTACCATCGGTAAAACACAACCTCCTATTACACTTGCATAAGTATCCTATACGCAAATATATGAGAACTATGTCGTCGTGCCCTCACAACGCGCACACGTGTAATACTAGTCTTTTACCTATTCATCGATGTCCAATCTCGACAAAACTCTGACTAGGGATATTTAATGATTTATCCTTTGTGGATTGATACTGTCTCATATCATTCTCAATCCAGGAATAAATCATAGGGACCTCCTATCATTTATACATCTAGGTGATCTAATCACAAATGATAAGAGTGTAATTTCCTTTGTCACATAGTTAATTTGTACAACAACACCATGATCTGTACAAATAGTGACGCTATGGGTCATAATTGTCCAACACCTAACCCTGTTCAAAGTCTGCCAGAGCTAAGATGATTTACCAAAAGCTTTGTAAATGGTCAGTCACTGGTCGAGCAGTTATAGATTCTAAATATGTTCGAGACCTTTGGAGAGATATTTACGATTGTCTCAATGAAGCTCCATCTGCTCTTTTGCCCAAAGAAATTGCAATGGATATCGTGGCAAGAGCTCCTACAAACTTCATGAGGTGGTGTTTCATTCTTAGAACCATTTGGAGTGGAAAAATATATTGTTTAATCCAATACAAAAACAATTCTGCGATTGTTCACTGTGGATATCACAGATACCATTCCACAGTTATCATCAACAACCATGATTTCTTCAACCATTGCCAGTGGAGTCTCGGCACCTTGTTTGAACTTGGTTTCCTAAATGGATTTATTCGACCAAGTTCAATCCATCTCAACCATCCTGGTATCTCAGAAACCAGCCTTGGTGAGCTTCATCCCTTCATCAGTAATACTTTGTATCGATGGTTTAAACGCCACAAAAGTATTACTGTCTAGATCAAAACCATTACTCCAGAATGGACGAATGACTATTCCCTCATTTACCACCCAATTCATCTTATTAGAATCATACCATCACGTCAGCTCACTGATTGGAGACTCACTTGTTGGCCATCTAGACCGAAGCTTCTTACTATGGATATGATGATATTTTCCCCGAAGATATTACTTTCCATCATTCATGTGATCTTAGAGCTCTCTCCGCAGACTCAGTCCTTCAAAGTCTAGAAAGCAATACCGTTGATAGAGCCTGACAACTCTTCACTACTATCGAAGAGTAATCTAGAAGTATCGTCCGGGGCTACAATAAAATCAAGTTTCCTGACAGTCTCAAAATACAAATTATCGACGGTCTCATTCCTGTCTCTTTGTGCGAAACGTCAATGGGAAGATCATCAATTTGAAGATGATCTTGACCTTGCAAAGTAGTCGAGTTGCTATATTCCATAATGTGATATTAACTATTATATTTTGTTATTTTGTTGGCATTATTGTCTATGTTTGTTTTTGCTTTAAGTCTGCATTGTGCTTTAGCATATTTTCTTGCTTTTGTCTTGTCATCGGTCACTTTGCTTTAATAAAGTAATTGCTATGTGTTTGACATACTATCATTCTTGATTATGGGCTCTGTCCTACCAAGATTCTTATGTTTCCTCTTCCAGTCTATATCGAAGAATTTTCATTAGGCATCGATAATATTTCTAAGTGTTTGCTTATATATGAATGTCAACTAAGTCTTCATTCTCTCTTCAAAAAAACCAAAGTTCTCATGTCTTCGACCTACTGGCCCATGTCGATGTTATAACTGCGTCAAGAGGGGGATATTAGGTACAACAATAGAAATCACGTCAGGTGCAACTACAAAAATAACGGTGGGGGAAACTGTCAAAACTACTAGAGGTATAGGTCTAGAACCCTCGTTACCCTCAACAATCGGCGGAACACCAGATAAAACATATCAAATTCAGGATCTATCAACTATATGTAAGGTCTCTTTATAATATTACTCGACATTCTCACACATCGTCAAACTATCCCTCGCCCATGTTAAGTACCAGTACCACGGCCATGCCCAGACATTTGACTACGGACACAAAACTACCCTTTTAATACCCACATCTAATGCAATGTGTCTACAGAACCTAAAACCTAGGCTCTGATACCAAATATGTCACGACCCCCTCCCTAGAGCGGGCCCAACCCTAGAAAATGGTTCGCAGACTTCATTAGCCTGATCATTCTATATGTCAAACCAATCGTACAAATATGCACAATTATTACCTCATAAATTACAAATACATGAATTATACATAATTTTTTTGGTTTACAACACGTCTTAAAAATATGCAAATGATGACATAAATGTCTGGACCAATCCAAAAAAAACCGTGGCACATGGATCCAATTCTGGTACCGCTTCTTCTGTGCTCGCAAACTACCTGGAATGTTTGGGGAAATGAGAGTGAGCTTAAAGAGCTTAGCAAGTAAAGCACTCATACTCTCAACATGACCTCACCAATAAAATATGGATATTTATATACATATAAGTATATATATATATATAATATAATATATGAAAATAAAATATACTATAATATCATCTCAAGCAATCATCCCAAAACAATACAAACATCCATCAAACATGGTTGCTAATCCGGTCCAGTATAATAGTGGATTGAAACCAATGGGAGAGTCTCTCTCATACTCCCAAGGTTTCCCACCATATCATCTTGCAAAATATGTGTGAGTGAGTTAAAACCAATAGGAGAATCCATCCCATACTCCCAAGGGTTTTCACCATAAAATCTCGTAAAATATCTCATCTCATCTCCGGCCACTATTATACAAAATCCGACAGCATAACATAACAAATATGCATCATCCAATATAATCACATCTCACATCCAATCCATCAATCTCATTTCAACAATCATGAATTCATATTTCTCATGCTTTCAATTAATCAATGTTTATATCTCCATAAAATCTATATATAAATATATATACCAATGCATATATATATATATATATATGGACTTTCACAACAACCATCAATCAACAAACAATTATGTTAAGGGAATCATCGTGCATTCTATTTTCCTCTATCCACGCAAGAGTCCTTAATATGACTATATCCTCGCTAAGAATCTGAAAAAATATAAAATTATGATCAGGTTCCATAATTTTCTAAAATTACGATTTTACCCCTAAACTTTTATAATATATCGATATAGTCCTAAAACTCTAAAATATTACTTATTAACCCCTGAAAATGAGATTTACAGTTTCACCTTCTTAATTATGCAAATATACAATTAAGTACAAAACTATCAAATTCTATCATTTACACCCCCAAAACGGTAATAATCACGTACCGAGCTCCAACGACCACCAAAACTCACAACGAAGGAGCAGCTGGTCAAGAAACATCTTAAGGATCACGGCAATGATGGTGGTAGGGGCTGAAACACGATAGTTACCGATGATCGGCTAAACACCGATAACTACCGTATTCTGCTCGTATCTCAACAAGCGAAGGTCTGATTTGGGCAAACGAAGTGTCGAACTCGTGTATCTCGATGAGGGGAAAATTTGGGTCTGGAAGGTCTCATACACGCGCGGCGGCGCGTGGGCAGCAAGTCGCTGGCGCGTGGCCGACGCGTGAGGGCACGTCTGGTGGTGTCTCGGCGGCAATTCGACGACGATAGATTAATCTCGTCGAGGGGATGCTCCAAATGTGGTCACATGCCAGAAACGGAGTTCAGAAGACGTTAAAAACCCTATTTCTCTCTCTACCCGTGCATTTTCTCCCTATTATGGATAATCTTCTCTCAATTTCTCTCGGTTTCTCTCTCTAAAACACCATGAGATTATTCTTAGAACTCTCTTTGAGATGAACAAGGCAATCAAATGGACTTGGAAAATTCTGATTGACAAGCGTTCAGTTTGTTGTTCTACTAACTCTACTTCCCAACCAAACTGCCTATGAAGGATCCTCTGACAAGCAACAGATTGTTCAATAACAATTGTTGATGATATTTTATATCATACCGTAAGTATACGGTGTCAAGTTTTAGTAAAAATGAGTTAAGAGTGTCGAACACACATGGATTGTTTTAACTCACACTAAATACTACAATTGATAATCCTAACTTTATTTAGAAAACAAATAATAAAGATTTAACAAGATAAATAATATATAAAAATATTTAGATAGGAGGAACTAACACAATAGAGATTCTAGAGTTTGATTTCACCTAGTTATCCCATATTTATTTGTCATGTCAATTAATCTTTGTTCAGTTGTATTGTTTATAAGTCAAGAATCCTTAGTATTCACTCCCTCTCCCGAGTATCAGTGAAAATATTCTCAATTACAGACTTCGATATCCCTATAAAAATCTAGTAATTAACAACTCATTACGTCTTGTGATTCTATGTTAACGACTTAAAATGAACTATATATTCTCCCGAACTCTATAGAATCCTAGGTTATATTCTCTAGATCTATTCAGAATCCCTCTCTCCCGAGTGATAGATTCCAAACATGCATCATCTCAAATTGTGGCCATCAACCAAGAAGCATTAAACTCAAAAGAATATAAATAAACTGAATAAAACTCCATGATAAAATGACAAACAATACAAAAGTTCAAGCATCAATTACATCATTCTCCAAAATTAAGGAGTTAGTTCATGACTAAAGATAAAATCAATCAAAACATGTCATGAATATAATGGAAATCATTAGTGTTTTAAGAAAGAAACAAGAAGATAAAACCCGAGTTGAATCCATTCCTCTTCGGACGTCACCTCATTCGTCTTCTCTTGTCGCTCTTCAATCCTCCTCATTGAATATCTCTAAAAATATGTGTTTTGTGTTTTGTGCTGTGTATTAGTCTCCTCTCTTGAGTTTGGACAAACTAATGTATTTATAATAGAGCCTTGGGGTCCTTGTGCATGAAAAAACCCTAAAATTTATGTTTCTGATTGTTGCGGGGCGTCACGGCGCCGGGAAGTTGGCGCCGCAGTGCCAAAGCCACTGGAAATTGTATGTGTGACAATGATGAGGCGTCGCGGCGCCAGTCAATTTTTCTAGCTTGCCGATTCTGCGTTTCCGCTCTTCCCGTTTGCTTCCGATGCGTTCGAATGGTCCCAAAATACGTACAAATGCCCCAAAATCCATGTATTAATGCTTCCTACAAATAAAACATAAAAGAACTACAAAATACATTAAATAATACAGAAACTAACAAAATAGTAAGCTAAGAATGCAAGAATAAGTGGGTATAAACCACACTTATCAAACACCCTCAAACTTAAGATTTTCCTAGTCCCGAGCAAAAGACAAAATAAAAAAACTAAATAAATATAATTAAAAAATTAACTAGGCCACTTTCGTAGGGATCACGGTTTTATTTAGCGTATGCAACAAGCCTTTAAACCCCTAGTCGGCGTGGACGAATTATAGTCTCTTGAGGGCTTACAGCGACGATACCCACAAATGTCATTCACACACATGCAATCATGCAAAAATATAATAATAATAAAAAAGCAAATAAAATAGTCCTCATAGTTATGTATATTATTGTCCTCAAAGAATGCTTATCAATGAAATCAGAGAACCTTCAAAGTACGCAATTGTGACTCAGATCCAAGTTCTTGAATAAATCATCTAAGCTAGACTCACAGTGTGTGTGTGTGTGTGTGTAAAGGTCTATTCACAGCTCGACCCCTAAGTAAGCCAACTCAATGATTTCGTCTCAAAAATTGAGATCCGATGAGTCAAACCAACCTATATATCTCAAAAGTGTATTTGCATATTCTGTGCTAGTATGGTATGATTTTATTTTCTTCTTTTTCCTTTCTTTTTTTTTCCTTTTTTTTAATACACCTACCCTTTAAGGTAGCATTTCTCCTTATGGTTGTCGTAACACTCGCTCATAGGTAGCTTCACGTTTATCGGTTATAGGTGGTTTACATCTTTCTTTTCAATTTTTTTTCTTTTTCTTATCATACCATACATCATAACACTAGCAATTCGAAATAGACATCTAAGCAAACGGTCATTCATCGGTAAGTAATTTCTTCAACTAGTCACTTTGCCAACTACCTAGGTTCTTACTGCTGAAAATCTATTGTTAAGTGCTTACGAGTCTAACCTAGATCACTTACTGAAGGCATCAGATAAAAATCAATTGGGACTTATCGTTTCTAAGATTTCATCTAAAGCAAACAAATTCATCATTAGACTTATGCTTTACTATCAATGACTAAAAATAAAAAATATTTTTTTTAAATATAGCAGGAACTATCACTACATGCACACACCCCCAAACTTAAAACTTGCATTGTCCTCAATGAAAGATAAATATATAGAAACAAGAGTGAGGAACAACACTACCGTACATGGAGTTGATCAAGTTCCTGCTTTTCAGAATTTGGTTGCGCGGGCTTTGTGTGTTTCGTGCTACCTGCATAAATAACATGAAAACGAATAAATAAACAATTAGCACACAATAAAAAAATTAAAAATTAAAAATAAAGAAAATAATATTAAAATAAATACAAGGGTTGCATCTCTGCTAGCGCTAAGTTTAACGTCTTCAGCCAGACACAACCACCCAATTTGTCAAGGTGGCTTCCACGTAGCAGACGAGGTAGTCCCATGTGCTTTCTTCTTCGGCATCCACCGGTTATTAAGATATGAAGACGAATTTTGGGATGGCTGTGGCAGTTTATCCATGGATGGTCCTCCAGGTTCTACTGAGTTTGGATTGCACATTCGGCAAAATTGGCTCGACCTCCATTTAAACCTTCCAGGGATCATCTTCAAGTGAGCACTGACCCTTATTTTCCTCTTTTTCCGGCGCTTTGGGAGTGGTTTTAGATCTAGCTACGGAGAATCTTCTTTTATGCATGGCTGCACTATGCTCGTAAGTTGCTGAAATATTGATTCACCTTGCGTGTTTACAACTCCATTCTCTACTATATCTACCTTGTGACATTCTGCACCACCTTGAAGACTCGACATGACTCTGAAAACACTGAAGGTGACTTCTTCATCTTGAACTCTCATTTTCAATTCTCCTTTGTTCTTTTCTTCTGTTATTGTTTCCTCTTGAAATACCGCTTCATTTTCTTTACTGCCTAAGTCCTGATGGATGTCTTTAATCTCTTTTCCGCTCCTAAGAGTTATGACTTGATATTGCTCTTTAGGGTTGATTTCAGTATTACTAGGAAACACCCATGTTTGTTGATTAGCCATGGAAGAAACAAGCAGCCCAATTTGCACTTCGAAAGATTTCATTTTTGCCCCTATAATGCCCATATGTGTTTTGATGATGTTCAGCCTCGACTCATTCTTCTCAAACCTCTCTGAAGCTGTAGTTACAAATGTGCTCATGAGGTCTTCTAAGGAAGGTTTCTGCTCAGCTCTTGGATAGTTGAAGCCATGAGGAGTTTGCAAGGCGTTCTCTATATTAGCATATGACAAATTCAGATGATAATAGTTAGGCATATAATTGCCTCTATAGTTGTTGAAGTTCTGGTTCTTCACATAATGTACTTGCTCAAATCCTGCTCCTCTGTTGGGTAAGAACATTCCATTAGCAGAAGCAGATTCAATAGATGGTTGGCTCCTTTGATTTATAAATGCTTCTAACTGAGTCGTGTGGGATGATACTTGAGCTATCAGTGCAACAATAGGATTTTCCATTACTTCGTTTCCAACTTTCCTTGCACGAAAGAAAATAATATATAACAAAAAATATAATTTATAAAAGTAAAAATTAAAAAATAAAAATCAATAATCAAATAATAAAAAATTAAAATCAAAGAAAATACATGCAAAAAAAAAAAACTAAAAATAATTAAAATCTAAATTAAAACTAAGGCTACTTGGTAATAGTATTAATGTGAATAAAAGAAACAATCCCCGGCAACGGCGTCAAAAACTTGTTGATGATATTTTATATCATACCGCAAGTGTACGGTGTCAAGTTTTAGTAAAAATGAGTTAAGAGTGTCGAACCCATGATGAGCGGAAAATATATCAATATTTACCGCCCCTTTTACTTAATATTTTGTTTAGTTTCTCGGGTTTGATGAACGTTTTGATGTGTTTTAGTTTATTTTGCAGATAAAATAATATTGGGACACAATGAAATCATTTAGGACGAAATGTGGGTCAAATAAGGGTAAAAATTGGACTTGACATATTAATTTTGGAGATTGGAAGCTTGAAAGGGCGTTTTAACGAAGTGCAGTTTTGGAAATTCCAGTTTTGCGCATCTGTCGTATTTTGGCATACTTTTTACTCCGATATCGGATTGTGCTGATTCAAGTTCCAGATTAAATAAGACTCAAATATCTACAACTTTTAAAGACAAAATAATTTCGAATTCTGAAGATTTAATGCCCGAAATTGATGAACCATCCAGAAGTGTGTTGTGTGTAATTATTAAAATCATTTTCAAAGCAAAAAAAAAAAATTAATAAATAAATAATAAAAATTATCAAATCACCACCAAACATGATAAGCAATTAGTGGAGTAATTAATAATGGATTTGGTGGAACAATTAGTAGAGCAATTAATAATGGATTTGGTGGATGATATGATGGAGGTAAAATTTTGCCTATAAATACCAAGCCATTTCATTTGTAAATTCATACTTTCTTCTAAGGAATTCCTTAAGAATACTTAGAAGATTGTATCTTTTTTGTTTATTTACAGCTTTCAGTAATTAATTTCCGCTTTCGCACTTTCTTTTCTTTACTTTTCAGTTTTTACTTTCCGCAATTTACTTTTACGCACATTACTTTTCTTTTTTTAATTTTCAGTTTTTACTTTTCAGTAATGAGGAGGTAACTCCCATTTGCTGGGGTAAAAGGTAAAACTTTTATTACTAATATTTAGATTAATCTCCCTTAATTATAATATATAAACTAGTTAAAACCTGACTTAACGAGGATACCGCCATATTGGTCGGTTGGTAATTATTTAAATTGGTTTTAACCTGACTAAACTGGATACCGCCTGATTGGTCGGTTGGTAATTAATTATTAATTTGACTTAATCTAGATACCGCCTATATGGCTGGTTGGTAATTATCATGCAAAGTTAATATATTATATTAAGGGAGATATCTAAAATAGAAGTAATAAAAGTGGATCCTTTTACCTCATCATTTTCTTTTATTGTAGTTTTACTTTATTTAATTTTCAGTAATTTACTTTCAACATTTACTTTTCAGCATTTAATTTTCAGTATTTAATTTCAGCATTTACTTTCCGTCATTTACTTTTCAACAATTTACTTTTCAGCATTTACTTTATGTCTTTTATTTTATTTAAGTTTTTACTAGCCCTAGTTATGTGTCGTAACTGAGTTAGTTATCTAGGGTTGTGATGAATTCTAATATCACTGGTTTATAAGGGGTTATTTTATAGTTTGGGTAATTTAAAGGTTTACTTATTAAGTCTTAAGCTTAATGCGTCTTGTTAATTGGCCACTAATAAGATTGATCTGGTAAATCTAAAATAAACTTGACAAAGGAATTTTAGGTTTCAGCCTTAGACTTAATAGCCCACGATTTTACTTGAGGATAGATAACCCTTTAATAGATTTCCTTACAGGATAAACATATACCTGTCGGGAGGGGGTAGCCATAATTGGAACTTAAACTTAATGAATCCAGGTAATTTGGTTGACATAGACATATGGTTCAATTGGGTTATACTGGGTATTTGCGTCTGACCATCGACAGAGGCTTTCGCATAATTTAGTGTTCCAGGTTAGTAAACTGATATATTACACAAACTGAAATAACTATTTCATCTTTAAAATGATATTGTAAGATTCACAACCCTAGATAGTTCTTAATATTGAATTTTCTTAAACCTACTTTCGTGCAATTTTATTTACTTTTTTTTAGAATCATCACCATTTCAAATCAATCAATCAACCCGTTAGATACTAGTAATCATTTGACCTCATAAAATTAATAGATTAGGTATTAAGTCCTCATGGGATCAATACTTTTTATACTACTTGAACGATACGTGTGCTTGCTTTATACGCGTGTGATTACGCACCGGTCAAGTTTTTGGCGCCGTTGTCGGGGACTTATTTATCTTTCACTATTAGTTTTGGGGTTAGATACGTTACTTGTATCTAATTTCTTTTTACTTATTGTTTTTATTTTCTTATGTTTCAGGTTCTCAAAAACTACATGAGATGAACCAGAAGCATTGAACTCCGACCGCTCGACCCAGAAATTGAAAGAACCATCAGACAGTTGAGAAGGGAAAGGCGTGAAGGCCAAGAAGCTTTTGTCAACATGGAACCTGAACCTTTGGAAGTTGCACCACCGATACCCATTCGAGACAGAACCATTCCGGTGGTCGACGGCTTCATTTCCTGTATTGTACTTCCTCATTTACCAACAAATGGGTGTGACATCAAAACATGCATCCATATGATTCAGCAGTCAGTACAGTTTGGGGGAAATGCAACTGAAGATCCTAATTCCCACATCAGCAACTTTCTGGAAGTTTGCGGTACTTTCAATTACAACCGAGCAGCTGAAGAAGCAATGAGACTGAGTGTGTTTCCATACTCCTTGAAGGACAGAGCTAAAGCTTGGCTACATTCAGTACCAGCAGGTTCCATCACAACTTGGAACACTCTAGCCACCAAATTCCTTGCAAAGTACTTTCCACCAGCCAGAACTGCAAAGTTGAGGAATGACATCACATCATTCGTGCA
>SKCR01004558.1:0-25943 GCA_019454045.1 Zanthoxylum bungeanum | reverse complement strand
TAAAAAATCATCCTGAGTACTATGACACTAACAATATGTATTATAGATATTATGTAAGACTTCACAAATAAACTTCTTAATATTGTGAAATGAAGCTCCATAAAAAAATACCTTTAGCCACGCTTTATCATATTCTGAATTGAAACTCAAACTTTGCCATGTGTCATCTCATGGTTTTCTCTTTTGTAAATGGTTGGCACGTTATCATTGGTTATGTGAGTGGTAATTATACAATTAGTCAAATTTGGAGGCATAACTTTATTGCTTTTTGCAGCAACAAAATACTAGTCGTGGAAGTATTAGGTTTTGCTACTTTTAGTTATTATAAATAGACATGTATAGTTCATCAATAATATACACAATTTCGGTAACTTGTATTTGGTTTATTGGTATTCTATTCTTTACTTTGCTGTATTATATCACTTCGTATGTTATTTTATATATTATATTGTTAATATTATAACACATTATCTTCATGATGGTACTATTCTTAGAAGTGTGCTACATGGTTCTCATTATAATGGATGTTCTACATCATAAAATAAGGTCAGTCCATCTTCATTTTTATACACATCATTTCTTGAGATATTTTTTTATTCACAGATGTAACATCCCGTCAGAGGCATGACGTTACTGGCAAGAGACATGAATAACTCGTCTCCTTAAACCTCAAAACTTACGGAAAACGGACCCGACATACCCTAAAATTGGACGACCTGGAACACAGTCCAGCACCAAAGTCGACCTATCAAAAACATTAGATATATAAAGGGATCTCCGGTCCAACCAAGGTAAATCAAATCACAACCTCAATACTCAAGGGCTATGCGCCCACAATTACACATATAATTCAAAACTCTTATTTACATAAATATAACAATGTGCATGCACGATTCAAACTTAACTAGCAAAACTCATAGACTTCTTCAACATCTAAAGTTTACCGATCTCGAGCATAAACATCTAAAGTTTGATGGCCGACCGAATCTAGTTGTCAACTTGTAAAACTAATAAATTGGTGTGGTGTGAGTTATAAAACTCAGTAAGTAACCATACACTTCATGAAAAACAAGAACAAATTTCAATTATTGTGTGTGTGTGTGTGTATAAGTAGTTGTTTGTCAGACAACTTTTAACGTATTGTTCTCTACACTCTTTAAATGTAAAGTCTTCTGATAGTGCATACCTCAACCGAGCCGAAAACAGAATTCATAAAACGTACCTGATGCGGATCGGAAACCGCATACACAAACTTCTTCGAACGTTCAAACCTCAAATTATATACAAACATTTACAAACTCAAAAACATAATTTATACATATTTATAAATTTTTCTCATAGCAAACATATTATACTCATCAATAACAAACGAATTACATACGTCCAACACGAATATCGCAAAGTCAATCTTATTCATAATTATAATTGGGAAACATAATATGATTTCCTTATAGACAAATATATTCGATATCAGAAATAGGAGACACAATGTGGATTTCTCACAGACAAACATATTCATTATCAGAAACAGAAATCATACAACAGGCACCATATAGTCATCTTATACATCATCAGAGATCAGAATACACGACAATCGTCTTCAAAATCCAACTTATATAAAAAATAAGTATTTCTGAAATCAGAAGTTTCCAAAACCATAATTATCAAAAAAATCATGTGTCCATTACCTGGGTCGCATACAAAGACTGAGCAATGTCCGAACAGAACCATATCGATATTGTTGGACAATTATGACCCATAGCATCACTATTTGTACAGATCATGGTGTTGTTGTACAAATTAACTATGTGACAAATGAGATTGCTCTCTTATCAATTGTGATTAGATCACCAAGATGTATAAATGATATGAGGTCCTTATGATTTGTTCCTGGATTGAGATGATATGAGACAGTATCAGTCCACCAAGGATAAATCATTAAATATCCATAGTCAGATTATTATCGAGATTGGACATCGATAATGCGTAAAAGACTAGTATTACACTTGTGCGTGTTGTGAAGGCATAACAACATAGTTCTCATATATTTGAGTATAGGATACTCATGCAAATGTAATAGGTAGTTGTGTTTTACCGATGGTACGGGAAACAACTTCGCTCTGGATAGACCCCTCAGAATTTCATTGGTAGTATGACTATGTGTCTATGGAAGTCCGAAATCAGGGTAGGTGTATTTGGTCTTAACTTGAGACTTGCACCGCTAATACTTGCGACAATCAATATACTTTGGTTTTGGTCGTCCAAGGATTTAACCGGTTTCTGTGTACGCCTCTTCTGGGTATATCGAGAATCGTAGTGTGTTGGGTGTGATGTCAAGACGGAAGTATCACTCCAGTCATAGTGGAGATGATGTCACATAGGATACGGTACTAGTTCTCTTATGTACTGCAGTCATCGGGATAAAATGACAAGGTCATGTTTATCCGATTATAGAGACTAGTTACCAGACATCCGACATGTGCTTCGTACGGGGTAGACACAATTCCAGCCCCAGGCCTAGCACATGATATCCGATACTGGATCGAAATACGCAATACTTCGTATACTACGCCTGATATAGATCACATATTCCTGTAAGGATATTTATGGAGAATTGGGTAGGCATGACACTTTGCTAGAAGCCAACATTGTCTTGTAAATCGGTACAAATGTAGTACTAGGTACTTACGTGTTCGGATAGTCCGACGACCCGATTTACTGCCAACATATCCGGGGATCTCATGGGTCGCTTCCCGAAGATTCACCGATGACGTATGACTCACACTTTAATTAATCTGGGATTAATTAGATGAGAGAGAAAATTAATCTGGGATTAATTGCAGAGATATTTTATCTGGGATAAAATATCATTTAAACAGAGAGAACGATTAATTTGGAATTAATTGATAAATTAATATATTTGATATATTAAACGAAATTGGATTTCGACGCTGAATTGAAATTAGATTTTAATTCGGGCGAACGAGTTAATTTAGAATTAATTCGTTAGCGACGTGAATAGTGATTTTGCTAGGCATAATTATTTAATTATGTCGCAACGGAAAATTCGTTAATTTGGAATTAGCGAACCCGAGCCCGCGAGTGTTTGTAAGCGCATTCGCATTTCGAATTCGAGTGCGGCACGCAAGTCACGTCAAGCGTCAAATCGCTAGTCACATCTAGCGTCACATCATTCATCAATCAAGTGATGGCTGTCTTTCACTTTGAGTGATTGACACCAGTCATTATTCATTGATTGATGGAAGTTGATGTTGGTAGTTGGCAAGCATTTATGGCTTGACTTTTCAAAGAGAAAAAAATTGGTATATGGAAAATTGATTTTAGAAATCAATTAATCTAATACACTTTTCATCTCTCTCTCTCTCTTGGTTCACGATTTTGGAGCCAAAATTCTCTTCCTCTCTCTCTCGGCATTACCAGCCATTTCCCTTTTGTTTCCTGTTTTCTGTTTTGGACCGAAAGTGAAGGAGAAACATATGGTGATTTTGTGGCAAAATCATCAAGAGCTAGCACTCAAATGAGTCCATACAAAGGTGATAGGGAACTCACTTCATAAGCAAGGAATCAACACAAGCTTGGAGCTTGCATGGAGGACCACACATGGCCGAATTTGGAAGACCAATTTTCAGCCACTGCCGTGAGCATGAAGGAGGCAGAAAATGATTTTTGTTCTTCACCGCATCGCCTCAACCGATCATTGTGAGTATTATGCACCTCCTTTGATGTATTCACTTTGTATTTTCATTGCTTGAAATGATCTTGGGATGCTTAGAGAATTCCAACGGATAGAGGGTAATTGGTCATCCATTTTATGATGTTCGGGACCCTAGAACAAGTTCCACAGAGGTTTTAAAAACTAAAACTGTCATTAGGTTCCATGGGAAAGAGAGAGAATTTTGAATGCCTTTGAGAAGTTAAATCGTGGGTTAAAAGCATGGAGAAGAAGACTGAATAGTAACATGTTTATATAGTGAGGGAGAGATATTTTATTGAATAAAATATAAATTGGAGCCGGACCTTCATTTCATACTATTACGGCTCTAATCCTCTAAGCTACAGGCCCCGCCCATAATGGGCACATGCTTAAATTTCTAGACTTTCCGAAAATTATGCAATGCGGCCAGGAAAATATGTGTATTTGACTTGGTTCTGCTCCGAATTTGAAAATATGTTTAACATGAAAGTTATAGAGCTTTGTCTAAGCTTTCCAATGATTTAAAGATCACTGAAAATAGACATCGTTGGCCCAAGTTATAGCCAAAATACTAAATATTGTTAGTAACGCGATAAAATCTAACTGTACCGTAAAACTGAAAATATTACTTCGTGATTCCATAATAATTCATGCAAGCAATGAAAATGCTAGTAATGCATATTAAGCACTAAATTATGACTCGTAAATTCTAGAATAATTCACCCCACAGTGTCTATCGCCCCCACAATGGTCATGAACCCTTATGCTTACAAAATAATAACAAACATAGACACATGGAATATTTACAAAAGAAAAATCGATAGACATTAAATACATTCATTGCGGAACAATGGGGCATTGGTCAAGAATTTGTAAAGAACCCAAATACTTGATGGATCTTTTCCCGACATCTCGTGAAGGCAAATGAAAGAATGTGGAATTCAATTATATCATTTATAAAATTTTGTTTTTCTAAAAGGATATCGACTTAAGAAATGAATTGCCCATTTTGGAAAAAAAAAAGCTGGGGATTTATTCTTGCCGATAGTGTAACTACTCATACAATTCTTCAAAAAAAAAAAAATTTCTTGAAATTAACTTTACATGAAGCTAAAGTAAATACTATATCAGGTCCTATAAATCTAATTGAAGGATCCAGAAGAGCTATAATTTTATTGGCAAATGTAACTAAATTATGCATTCAAAATGCTTTATATTTTTACCCAGATCTAATAGAAACTTGATAAATTTGAAAGATATCTACCGAAATGGATATCATATTAAGACCTTGAGTGAAAATAATGTAGAATATCTTAGCATTATAACAAATCGCTCATGTAAAAAAAGTATATTAGAAAAACTTCCAGTTTTTTCTTCTGGATTATATTATAGAAAATAAATGAAGTAGAAAGTACGTAGTAATGAACCAGAAGTTCACTGATCCAAAAATATTCATGTTATGGCATGTTCGTCTTTGGCATCTAGGATCCACAATGTGTTGGGGTTAGTACACTGAGCACCAATCCCTATCGTATTTATGAAATGTTCATGAATATGAGCAATTATTTTTTTCCACAATATTACCCAATAAATGATATTGATTCTTGTCTTCTATGTACATATTCGATTTAATTCAATTTATATAGAAACTAATTGAGGAATATCTATATATATATATGAGATAAAGACCCGAGTATATACAATAGTCAGTTACAATGAGACTTGTAATTGACATTGAGAGGTATCACTACTTGTGTTATATTCTCAAATAAAATTTATGGTCAAGATTTGCTGACACATGTTGGTTAGTAACATCCACTGAGATCAATACATGTCGTATATTAAGATTTGGTTCGATGGTTGATCTCAAAGAACTATGAGTCTTAGGAGACTTATATAGGCATGTAGGTTTTTATTTGATGAGCACTGAACGACTCATCAGAAGCATTCTTAATATGACACACCAACGTCAATAGGAATCTTCCCGAGTCGAGTAGCATATAAGGTCATTTGACTTGAGAGAGCACTGTGAATGTATGAGTGATCGTCCATACTTTGACAATAGTAATGTCACTAGTCAATCTAAACCAGACCTCCGTCTGTTTATTGTGTGTGGATTGATGCTTATGATATCCTATGATGTATTTAGAGAGAATCTGTAAGTCCCATGTGCGGGATTTAGATATCCACTTTGTGATTCTTTAAATCATTGACCGAGGTATACTGTAATTTTTTTTGAGTATTTATATAGAGAATCACAAATATTTCGCGACACATATGTGAATTGTACACTGTGAAGATTTGACATTTTTATCTATATCTCTGGTATAATTTGGATAGCCTATGATGATGGCTATATGATATGTCTAGAACTTGACTTGTATGGGTCAGTGTGATTATATGTGGTCGTCATAATTTGTGAATGTGCAAATTATGGACACGAAATATGTTATGTAACAGAAACTTGAACTTAGAGAGTCCCGATGTATGAAGTGCACTCGTTGAGCACTTAGACAATTAATTATGAATGATACAAATTATTCATAATTATTACACATGTTGTGGCATTTAATATCTGATGTGTATATGTATTTGATGCATAATTCGATTAGATACAAATTGGATTAAATCTGAATCTTGAATACATGTTAATAATTAATTAAATTAAATATTTATCTAATAAATAATATATGGTTAATATTAATACACGTGTTGTGATACATGTAATGCATATATTAATTATTTTGTAATTAATTTTAATTGGTGAATATGTTAAGACACATGTATGAATAAAATTAATTTGATTAATTTATTAAAGGCTTGTTTTATAAGCCTTTACATGTGTTAAAATTTTATGAGTTAAAATTATTTTCTTGGACAATAATGCCCCTAAATATTCAGCAACTTGGATATAAATTGGGAAATTTATTTTGCTCAAATGTTATCTTGGAAAATGGTTTGGAAATAGTTTCTAAAATTGGAGTTTAGGGTTTCTATATCACAAATTTGAAATGAATCAATGAAAATAAGCAACTGGACATTTCAAATTAAATAAGGTAATTTTAATTTGTGAAATTTTATTTCTTAATTCCAATTGCTTTATATATTCTGATATATACGTTTCCTTTCTTATTTTGGTAATTAAAGTTTAGAAATCCTAATTAGGCAATCCCTAAATTAAGCATGTGTAATTAATTGATTTAATTAGTGTAATTAAATTAATTAGGTTATTAGATAACCAATTGTTATTTTAGAGTGTATCTACCACTATAGGTATGCCTAGAATTGTTCTTAAGCATTTCATATATGGTGACTCTAGTTAGTGTATTTTAATTTGGATTAGAGTATGTAATTTGTAATTAATTTGAATTAATTTATATTAATTTGATTAATTATATAAATTAATTCAAATTTGTTTAATTTGTGAAATTGAGGTGTTATGGATCAAATTGGATGTGTGATAATGCGAGGAAAAATTCCCAGAATTTTGAGAATCGTTCTGGAAGTGTTTTGGGATTTTCAGACAAAACTACATTCGGGGTAAAATCATAATTTACTAAAATTATAACTTTTTGGCCGCTGCTACAGTACTCAAACAACTATAGCGGTCCATATAATATTTAAGAAAATTCTTAAAATTCTCAGAATTATTCCGAAAGCGTTTTGGGAATTTTCCGCACCAAGGGAAAAATGGTAATTAATTAAAATTATCATAATCAGGCACTGCTATAGTGAAGGGAACACTGTAGCAGTTTTGCGAATGATCTATTATCCGATCATCTTGGTCGGTTTGTTCGGTGAATTGATAAACAAATTAACGTGTTATATTGGAAGATATTTCCGAAAATTTTATCTTGAGTCTCTACGCGTAATCACTTCTAATATCTAATATTAATAAGTGGTTAGGGTGACATACAGTTTGTTGTCCATGCGTAATATTGCGTTTGCCATATTACTTGCACATAATATCAAATTAAGGGCACAATTTCCAGATTATCTCATTAAAACTATATGTCCTGATAATTTGAGGGTTTACATTCAAGATATTTGATGACTATTTTTCATCAGTTGAGATTGAGGCACATACTTTCCTAGAAAATCATTATTTTGTCACATTTATACCCTCGCACCAATCAATGTGAAAATGACGTGTGAAAAATAATTCACTTGCAACGAATTATAAATCAATTACCAGATGCATTTTGCAGATGCAATAAAAGTAACCAAGTCACACATACCAACTGCCAATAGACCTGTAAATACTGTATTTTTACACAGAACCCGATAATGAGTCTTTTATGGGAACACACTTGAAAGGTTTGAGAAATTTTATTAAAATTAATGCTGGAGGGAGAGAAACCTTAGGGAATTCCAAAAGATTTAGTCACCAAACCCGGCCGAATGTCACATATTTATGGCCTGACGTCGCCAACAAATCTGATCGGATATGACTTAAAGCCATACCAGATATGCAGAAGGATTCGATCTTTCCTTTTTAACCAATTGACATAAAACCTCATATTCATTCTTAACAAATTTCCTTAACATATGAGATCTTTTCCTTATTAAACAAACCCTACACACTATAAAAAAAAGATCAAAACACATAAAATGAGGATTCCTGAAGGATTTTCAAAAATAGAGTAGGCACATTAACCCTAAACTCCTATCTCCAGAAAGACCTAGCAACCAAACCAAACCTTCAAAGGTGTTCTCGGAGCCGAGTTACACTTAAAGTTACGGCCTGAGGGCCCCAAAACCTTAAACTCCTTATATTTCACTATAATCCTGACGTCGTATATTCGGCTAGACATAAAATTATCATATAAAAAATCTGTCCACTCAACTGGTTACATCCGGCTGTCAATTTCCAGTAGTATATAATATGAAATCCCGAACAAAGATTCCATAGCCGATTCGAAATGGACAGTAGTAAGGTTTTACTCGAGACATAATTTCATGTACCATACGAAAATGGACGTGCACGGTCATATTTTTGTTTCTTATCATTATCATTCTATTTCTTCTATGATTACTGTTTTATTTATTTTTATCATTAATGTACCTATTATTTTCCTTCTTCATTACTCTATTGCCATAATATTGTATCTGTTATTATTGATGTGCATTAGTCTGCGTTTCTGGTAACGCGGCATATCCGGCTTGACTTCTTGTAAGTCTGGTCGGACTTTACTCACTTCTGGTCTGCTATAGAAACATCCGACCAAGTTTCCATGAGTCCAGACCAACGAGACAGACTACCCTATCGATTGATTACGTATCACTTTATAGTTATTTGATTATTTTGAGACATATATTTATTTTAATTACATTAATCATTTTATTACTTGTGTGATTCTATGTTATAAATTGCTCATATGTGATAAATGCATTATAAGGCATGTGGATCCTCCTTTAAGTCTGGATATTATACTGGCATCAATAATGGACCATTTCGAACCCAAACGGGTTTAAGATTGATCCTTGCAAGGGGTGTAGTGTGGCCTTAAATCATTATCAATGTCTTATACTGGGTGATAAATCCTTTATTCTTTGGTTAGTCCCCCGTGGGCTATCCGTACTCTCTACGGGTTGCGAACCCAATAGTGTCAAAAATGCATTTTATGCCATTTTATGGAAAAACGTTTTCGTAAAAGTTTCGCGACGTTTCTTAGTTATTTATGTCGTTATTTGATGTCAAATAAATATGTTTAGGTGAAATATGAATGAATTATTCATATTAGATATTGAATAATTTATTCGGTAATTTTAAAAGTTTTAAAATTACGATTTCGCCCGTAGCGAGCTTCCGCTGTGCCCGCCCCAAAACCCCAACAAAAATGGTGTCGCCGACATCATAGGCATAGCGGTAAATCCCGCTTCGCTTCTACAGATGGAGACTGCACTGGGGATTGAGAATCGGCCTCAAAAAAGTGCATTTTAGTATCCATGGCAAGACTGAGGTGAACCATGCCTTCATTTCTTGGCATCCCCATCAAATCTGATGGCGTTGCATATCGTGAAATCACTTTCACTTAAGGTAGTGCATCGCTATGTGATGATATCCATCACTTTTTGGCACGTACCCTTGAGATATAAAAATTACGCGTCCATTGGTCATTCGAACCATTGGGTTAGGACCTACTTACGGACAACCGTTCACTAATAAGAGCCTAATAGTTATTTTCCCTAGGAATAAACCTCCATATTGCTTGTGTTTGGGTCCTAACCGTTTGAAGTGGATTGATCCCCTTACCATAAGCCGTAAACTTATTGGGCCTTTTCAGCTAGGGAAAGTTTGCGTTGCAAGATAATGGGCCAATTACTTCTAAACATTCATGGTGTTAGGGTTGGTGCTCTGAGCGCCAATTTTATTATGTATTTCCTTATAAAGACTAATGTAACATTTTATTAAGAATAAAATAAACAGTTTCTTTTATATAACATCTTCTTATATATGGTAAAGACGTAACCGACCTTAGAATAATTAGTTATGATACTGTTGCAAAAGCGTCGCAACTGCCATTGAGTTGTATCATGACGTTGTTATTCTTAGACAATTTCTTGTCAATGTTTACACTACTTGGTTAGTAATGTATACCCGTTGAGACTGGTATATGTCATATATTAGAATCTTGGATTCCGATAGTTTCTCAATGAATCATGAGTCTTGGAGACTGGTATAGACGTGTAGGTATTTATAGCGGATAAACACTGAACGACTCACCGAAGATTCTTAATGGATGGTACACCAACGTCAATAAGAGTCTTCTCGGGTTGAGTGAGCACAATGATTCTTTGACTTGAGATACTGTAGGACACATAAATCGGCGATGCTGTTCCAGGCTCGCGGCCCGGTTGGGAGTACGGAATAGCCCACGGGGGAACTAAACTGGAGAAATAACATGGAGTTGCCACCCGGTGTGAACCAGGAAAATGATTTAAGGCCGCACTCACCCCTCGCAAGGGAAGATCTCAAACCGTTGGGTTCAAAATGGTCCCTTACTTATTCCACTTGTAACGATATGATTTGTGCAATAATCTAACCAAGCCTAAGCAACATATATTTCCAAGGATAATATATTCCTAAGTTCGCATGTATAAAATAAATCATCATAACGGCAAGCATACGATATCACACAATAATCCCATGAACATGTTGAATCATCAAACACGAAAAATAAATAACAACCTAAACATAAACGTAAATTGAACGCCTATTGCGAAAGAAGATAACCAAATCATGCATAGAGGAATAACGTACTAACAGCTAAATCATGCTTATGTAACATCCCGCCTTAGCAGCAATGTTACCGGCAGGAGACAGGCTAAACCCATCTCCATAAGCCTCTGATTCTAGAAAAATTTCGGCATGATGTATTCGTAACATCATGCAACCTGGCCTATAGCCAGCATCCATATACATCATAAACATAAAATCTCGGCCTCAGGCCGGAATCACAACATTAATGCAATCTAAGGGCCCAACTAAAATACTATGCAGACATAATACAATTGGGGCTCCATACCCGAAAATACGTATATGCAAAAATTTTTCTAAAATAAACTAGTGCTCAGCACGTTACAACTTATACAAACTAAAACATAAGCTACTAGACTCTTTATTTCCCCCAAGACCTGGTGACTGGCTGACTGCAACACTGCTATTCGGCTCCTCAAGCTCTAATGTCTGTGGTCGACCGATCAGGTCCCCAACCTGCAAAACTCAAACACTGTTGTGGTGTGAGTCATAATGACTCAGTAAGTAACTATGCTCATTCCTTGAGCGTCAAGCACATGCAAAGTCTGAATCTTGTTTCTTTATTTTCTTGGGCTGTCTATTTGACCATGCAAAAATATATTAAGTCTTAATTAATTATCTAGCCACTAACCATTTAGCAAACACAATCTTTATTACTGATCTTTATTATCTGTTCACATACATACTTTAAATCATGATTCTTGTTTACATTTTCAAACATTCATAACATACATCAAGATTTTATATCACCAATTGTCATATCAAAACCCATCATGCTTCCGCTACGCTACTCTAATTTCTCTCTATCTTTTGTACACTCAAAGCTAATCTGGATGAGATATTTATAATAACTATCTTTCTTTTATTTTCTTGAAATATCATCAAATCGGTTATATTAAAACATTATTTATGTCAAACATTTAATCCACTACCACCAACCATGTATACATGCATATGTTATTAAATCATCATGTTATAACATCTTTACAATATGTTCTTTCAAAGTGAGCATACAACTCATACAGTCATCAATAATAAATATGCATTTAACTAAAATCGTGCTATAGTGCGCTAGTATTTAACACAATGTTACTTTTATATGAATATGCCTCACACAGATATTAACCATATATACATATTAATGCAATCATGCCATTATACATTTATGCCGAACTATATGCATAATAGTAATTTATACTCAACTCTCGCATGTCATACCTTTAGAAAAATACTTTTTGGAAATCTTTTCTGAAAAACTATTTTCTGAAGACTGCTTTCTGAAACTCTTTATAAAACCTGTCTTTCTGAAATACTGTTTTCTAAAAACTGTTTCTGAAAACTGTTCATCCGAAATCTGTTTCTGAAAACTGAGGTCCATCTGAAATCTGTACCTCTGAAAACTGAAATCTGTATATGAAAACTGAAAACTGAATCTCCGCCCGAAGGCGCATCTCCGCCCGAAGGCGCATCTCCGCCCGTAGGCGCATCTCCGCCCGAAGGCGCATCTCCGCCCGAAGGCGCATCTCCGCCCGAAGGCGCATCTCCGCCCGTAGGCGCATCTCCGCCCGTAGGCGCATCTCCGCCCGTAGGCGCATCTCCGCCCAGGAATGTACCATCTGAGCGCTGAGGATCTAGGAGCGTCCCCCCAGTCCTCCACATGTGCACATGTGTCTAAATCCGTCAATTCCAATTAGTGTACAGCTGGGATGGGTCAAATCCCAAATCCCGAATCCATATGATATCCGTCAATTCCAACTGAATCTCAAGTTACATACTGGGGTGAGTTTTTCCCTCATGCCCCGAAAAACATAAAATCATATCCTGTATCTCAAAACCTTAAAACTTTTCTGTCAAAAGCATACAAACTTTCTTTTTAAAATACTTTGAATTTCAAAAACAATCTTAGTTTAGCTCAAATTCTGAAAATCATAACATGTATATATATATATATATATGCATTCCTTTATACTATCATACATGTACATGCATTCAAGCTCTATTCATACGCATACACATGTATTCAAACATACATATTCATATCATTATGCATCTTCTCATACATCTCATAATTCCAAGTATCTATACATGTCATTCACTTATCGTTCAGCTTCACATACCCTCGTCAATTTATAATCAAAACATGCAAATTATTTCCGCAAACATGTAACAAATTTAATCAAACCATTAAATAAGAATTTACAAATTTCAGCCGTGTTTCCAATAGTGCTACAACCTGAACATCTCTCGGTTTCTTTGCCATTTCAGAAGAAATTTAAGTCCAATTGAAAAATCACTTTACAGGCATTTAGTTAACATATAAATGAACAAAACTCATACTTACCACTTAGCCTACTTCAGCTCCTAAGGTCCTCATATTAATTGATTTACAGAGAGCTGTATGCATAAATTTCAACCAAAACCAGCCCCAATCAATACCTCATAAATTTTCTAGTACCCAATATTTAACAAAACCCTTTTCCAGGCATATATATAAGACATAAAGCGACAATTTTCATGTTTTACACTTTTGCTAATTCCTCTTCCAAGGCCACGAAAATCAGAGTACAAACCAAGCCTACTGTTTTAACAAAACTATCCAATTTACTACTTAATTTGTTTTACTCACTACCCTTCTTAATCTAGTAAGCTCAGTTATTACTATCATGCGTCATAACAACAATAATTTATCACCCGGCAATAAACCCAATCAAAACTCAATTCCCCTGTTGTCGAATCAGTCCTCTTAATCAGCCACATTTTCATGCATCTAGCTTGTATAAATTTCTTACCACCAAAATCATTAACACCATCACACATCAATTCATAATTCAGGCCTACCTATCACCAATCACCATTGAAATGATATCTAGGGTTTTTCAATTTATGCACAACTCAACATAATCATCTTTCTAAATCAATAATTATTTGTAACATCCACACATAGGCATATATATAAATTTCTAATGCTGTCACTATTAACAAAACACAATCTCATTGATACTAAGCACATGTTTGTGATTTTTACCAAAAGCATGACATACATATTAATATCCATAATTTTGCTACTTGCAAATATTAAACAGTTTTCTGCTATTCAATAATAATAATCTTCATGACACACACTTATACTAGATTCATCTTCATGCTTGACTCACTCAACATATTTATCTTCGCCGTTAGTAATATTATTAACTTCAACTTACCCAAAATTACTAACCCACTCACCATGGTATTAGCCCTCTCAAACGCCATTGTTTTTACGTTTCCATTACTGTCAAAATCTCAGTTTCAGATTTCATTTTTTTATAAAACCCATATATACATATATATTTACATACTTATTAATTTACCGAATTTTCCATTTATTAACCTATACCCTTGTTCCAAAATTTTCCAAATTCTCTAGGGTTTACTGTCGATTCCTCTTTTCTCTCTATAAAATTAATTCTTTTTAAATTCAGCAAATTTCATTCATTCTCATGATAGATTACCTATTCTAATCACTTAAATCCTGATTCTAAATCATTTCTTTACCCAAATCGAATTTGATTTCAAACCCAAATAATTAAAATCAAGAAGACCATAGACACAGTTACTTACCTATTATATTCAAGTTTCAAAACTGAATCCTTCTTCTTTCTCGGTCTTCTCTATCTTTGGTCTGATTTCTCTCTTGGCCTAATCTTTTTATTTATTTATTTTTTTCTGTCTACTTCTTCTTCTCTCTTTGCTTTCCCTTTTTCTCCATTTTCTCTCGGTCTACCTCATTATCTTCACCTCTGATCTCCCTCTCATTCATCTTCTCGAATTATCCTATTTCCCTTGATTTCTTCTTCAGTCTTCTTCTTCTTTAACTTTCGGTCTGTGCCCTGTGTGTGTGTTTTGCTGCTGTGTGCGTAAACTAAAGGTGTGTGTTGACTAATTGGTTAAATGTGTGTGTGACGTGTGAGAGAGTGTAGAAACTTCTAGGATTTACTTATTTATTTATTTACACTTGTATGGACATTATCAATTTATCCTTCTAGTTTAATTATTACTAACTTATAATTAATTTATCGAAAAGTTCCCATTTAATAATAAAAATTGACCCCGCGTTCGGACGCGGCCTCACAAGCGAAAATAAATTTACGCAATCTTGTTAAATAACCCGGGTCGTTACACTTAAGAACAAGTAACATAATAAGGACCTAATCATGCTTGAATACCATCTCACGAACACATCAAATAGGTAAATATGGGAATACAAATAAATGATAACAGTAAAAGTGTCAATAATGGAATGGTATGATTAATTACATAATACAAGAGAAATCACCCAAGAAGCAATTATGCATGAAATGAAAAGGAATCAGTTCAGTGTATGTGCGTTCGTGTAGCGTTTGAAAACGTGTTCGAACGGTAAAAAAAAGGTTTGCGTTCGTATAGCGTTCGAGAACGCGTTCGAACGGGACAAGACCTGATGCATGATAAAACAAAACGCATGAACGTTCGAGTAGCGTTCGTAAACGCGTTCGAACGGTAAATAGAAGGTTCGCGTTCGTATAGCATTTGAGAACGCATTCGAACGGGACCAGACCTGATGCATGATAAAACAAAGAAAATACGTGCGCGTTCGAGTAGCGTTAGTAAACGCGTTCGAACGGTAAACAGAAGGTTCATGTTCGTATAGCGTTCGAGAACACGTTCGAATGGGACAAGACCTGATGCTTGATAAAATAAAAGAAACTCATGCGCGTTCGAGTAGCGTTCGTAAACGCGTTCGAACGATAACAGAAGGTTCGTGTTCGTATAACGTTGAAGAACGCGTTCGAACGGGACAAGACCTGATGCATGATAGACGATGCAACACATACATAGATAAGAAAATCCATAATGTAGGACCTCGTGTGCCCGATGGAACACATTTCACATTCAATGGGATGCACCTCGTCCGGCGCGGCAAAACATCGTGGAAAAGGTAGCCTTTTAGGTATTTCCCTCGAATAGAGGACCTTTAATCCACCCTAGTTAGCCCATGCGCACAAGAATGCAATGCATGCGTAAATAAAACAATAATATGCAAATGGTAAATGACATAATAAAAGGCGCGGCAAAACATCGTGGTAAAGGTAGCCTTCAGGCATTTCCCTCGAATAGAGGACCTTTAATCCACCCTAGTTAGCCCATTCGCATTATGTTACCATGCATACAAAATAAAGACAACAATAATATAGGACCTCGTATGCTCGATTAAACATATCTCACATTCAATCAAACATACTCCGTCTGGTGCGGCAAAACATCATGGAAAAGGTAGCCTTTTAGGCATTTCCCTCGAATAGAGAACCTTTAATCCACCCTAGTTAGCCCATGCGCACTATATCATCATGCATAAATAAGCAACATGCAGAAAGCAATAGCATACTAACGACTAATTCACGCTTAAAAGATAAATAACACGCTAGCAACCCAATCATGCTCGAATACAAGGTTAGATGAAACAAAATATATGAATCTCTCAAGTGATACGTGGCATTGTATCCCGAGTGCAAACCGCAATACCGTCCATTCGGATTCGGCTACGGAATTTACGTCCGGGTTTCCATCCGATATACCACAAGAGAGAACACATATTTCATTCATTCAATGACCACAATATATATCAACAAACGACTCTCATGCGAGGGAATTCTAATAAACAACAAAAAAAATGAGAATAAATAAAAATGGTGCCCTCAGGTCTAACCTCTGAGGTCGTCTCTCGAAAGTGCGTTACACGGCCGTCGGAAGGGTTGGTGCTCCGCAATTCCTCCAGTTTATTGGCCCACTGCTCTCGTTCACTGCTTCGGTGTTTTGAGCTGTCGTTTCCTCTATTTTGTTGCTGTTTTACTGCTTTTTCTTGCTGTGAATAAGGGCTATTTTGGGGTTAATTTGGGGACTATTTTTGGACTGTTTTAAAGCCGCAGTTATGGGCATTTTTATGTTTATTGGTTTCGGTTCAAGGGTTGGTTTGCGTGTTGTAGTGTTGCTGTGTATCTGTTGGTGTGTTTTTGAGTCTTAGGGCTGTGTCGTTTATGCTTGGCTTAGGGCTGTGTGTTTTTTAGATTGAGCTATGAGAGTTTTGGGTGTTAATGCTTTGTAGAATTTTCTTTGATTTGTATGTATGTGCTAGGGTGTGAAAGGTTGGTTTAGGCTTCTTTTTGTAGAATTTTCCGATGACATACTTATTCTGAATTTCCCCTTCCGACATTCATTTCCCGCGACTTTCGCAACCTAAAGAGTAGTGCCTCCGTACGAGACTCATCATCGGGACTTATATGCAAAATGCAGTGCCTACAGTCGCCCCCATTTTGATGGGACTTGTGCAGTGTGTGACAATGACAATCTTATCAAAGTTGTGCAATGCATTTTTACTTACCTGGCTTGCCAGCTGCCACCTGACTTGCCTGCTGCTTCGAGCTGATTTGATGATGCAGTGGACCTCGATCCTGGGATGCATCCTAATAACTGCAACCGACAACTGGGGCCTCGACCGTGGGACGTATCCCAATACCGCTGATAATGTGGGCCACGACCCTGGACGCATCCCCAAAACTGATAATGAATGGGGCCAACGGCCCTGGGACACATCCCGATAACTACAACCGACAACGGGGGCCTCGACCCTGGGACACATCCCTATAATGTTGACAATGTGGATCACGACCCTGAGACGCATCCCCAAACTGCTGATGATATGGGTCACGACCCTGGGACGCATCCTCAAACTGCTGATGATGTAGGCCTCGACCTTGGGACGCATCCCCAAACTGCTGATGATGTGGGTCATGACCCTGAGACGCATCCCCAAACTGCTGATGATGTAGGCCTCGACCCTGGGACGCATCCCCAAACTACTGATGATGTGGGTCACGACCCTGGGACGCATCCCTAAACTGCTGATGATGTAGGCCTCGACCTTGGGACGCATCCCCAAACTGCTGATGATGTAGGCCTCGACCCTGGAACGCATCCCCAAACTACTGATGATGTGGGTCACGACCCTGAGACGCATCCCCAAACTGCTGATGATGTAGGCCTCGACCCCAAACTGATATTGATTCCTTCCTGAAACTGATGACACTGTACTGTTGCTGCTTCTGGTTGGCTTGCTTTTGCCTCTTTCTTTTTTTCTTATTTGAAACTTGTTATTACAAAACAGATCAAACACAAAAAGAATGCAAATATGTTACGTGTATGCATGCATGAATGAGTTTCCTACCCCGTTGGGTTAGGTCTTCTGTCAATTCCCTTGGTGACTGCTCGGTCTTCTTTCCCTCAGGCAAAATACTGCTTCAATCTATCCACGTTGATTGGCTCGGTGAACTCGTTCCCTTCCAAATCTGACAGTCTCACTGCCCCATTTCCTATTACTTTCTGCACTATATAAGGTCCTTCCCATTTAGGTCTGAACTTTCCTCTTGGGCCTGTCGTCGACGGCCTTGACTGCTTAAGTACCAAATCACCCTTTCTGATCTTAGTAGGACGCACATTCTTGTTGAATGCTCGGGTTAGTCTCTTCTGATATATCTGCATGTGATGCAAGGACTTCATCCTCTTCTCATCCAGTAGTGCTAACTGCTCAAATCTCTGTGAGGCCTATTCATGTTCAGGCAACTCTGCTTCTGCTAGAACCCGTAGGGATTGTATCTCAACTTCCACTAGCAGCACTGCTTCCATTCCGTAGACCAAAGAGTAAGGCGTGGCTCCTGTTGCTGTTCTCACTGATGTTCTGTACCCCCACAGGGCGTATGGCAACTTATCTGCCCAATCTTTGCAGTTCTCTGTCATCTTGGCTAATATCTTTTTTACTGTCTTATTGGCTGCCTCAACTGCCCCATTTGCCTACGGCCGGTAAGGTGACGACTTGTGATGTCCTATCCCATATCTATGTAGCATTGCCTTTGTTTCCCATTGAAACTGAACTCCGTTATCTATCACTACATGATGCGGCATCCCATATCGACATATGATGTTCCGAGATATGAACTCCGTTATCTATCACTACATGATGCGGCATTGCCTTTGTTTCCCATTGAAAATGACTCGGCTTTCACCCATTTTGAGAAGTAGTCCACTGCCACTACTATGAAACGATGTCCATTCGATACACTCGGTCGAATCTCCATGATCATATCAATTCCCCATGCTGAGAAAGGCTATGGCTCTGATAGCCCGTGGAACTCTGTGTGAGGCAGATGGTTCAAATTACCGTGTGTTTGACAATCATGATAATGTTTTACCAGTTTTGCACAGTCTGTCTCCATGGTCAACCAGTAGAAGCCTAGTCTTACAATCTTGCGAGACAAGTTCAACCCATTCATATGCGGTCCACATACCCCGGCATGTACTTCTTCCATTGTCTTCTGAGCTTCTTCTTTTCTCAAACACTTCAGCTGAACGCCATTTGTCTATCTCTTGTACAATTCTCCTTTCAAAACCACATACTAAGAAACCAACTTCTGAATAGCTATTTTATCTTTTCTGCTTGTTTCTTCTGGGAGTTCTCCGTGTTCTAAATACCGTTGAATGTCATAGTACCAAGGTTTCCCATCATCGACTTCCACTTCCAGAACTCTTTCTATCTCATAAACAGGTTTGCTCGCTGTTGTCAGTACCAATGGTCTCATCACTAACTTCTCTGGATTTTCCCAAGTTCCTGCAAGTGTAGCTAATGTGTCTGCCATCTGATTCTCTTCTCGCGGCAAGTGCTGAAACTTACAATCGGGGATGGCCTGTGACAACTTTCTGAGGTGAAAAAGGTAAGGTTTCAACCATTCTTCCTTCAGTTCCCATTATCCCTGCATCTGTTGGACTACCAACATCGAATCTCCGTAGACCTCCACGTTTGCAGTCAATCCAAAAGCACATGCTTCATACTCGGCCATATTGTTAGTTACTCCGAACGTCAACCTCTTGGCCATAGGCAAAGTCTCTCATTCAGGAGTCACTATCACGATCCCAATTTCGGCTCCTTTGCAATTTACTACGCCGTCGAAATACATCTTCCATCCTTGAACTGTTATTACTTGGATCTCTTCATCTGGGAATTCAAACTTGTACTGATCCATTTTGATAGGCTGTAATGTCAGGAACTCTGATACGACTCGCCATTTGATTACTTTGGAGGTGAGATACTCAATGTCAAACTCTGTCAGCAACACTAACCATAACTGACTCTACATGATCTCAGAGTTTCTGTAGCTCAGCTTGAGACCATGTTGTTGGACTTCTACGATCCCGATGATCGATTAAAGCAATGAAACATACATGTGAATACATGAAGACGTTGAGGAATACTTACATCGATCGGTTGACACGATGCGACGAACAACAAAAACTTTTTATGCCCTTTGAAGCTCCTCCAAGGCTCGGCAGTGGGCTGTTTTGAAGTTCCAAAAATTCTGCCATCTTGAACCTCCAAGCTCTAAGCTTTTGTGTTTTGCAAGTGGGTTTCCCTATCACCTTAGTATGTCTCCATTGTGTGCTAGCACTTGGTAATTTTTGCCACAAAAATCAACATTGCACTCCTCTTCATTCTCGGCAGAAACCAGTGAAAATGGAGGAAGAAATCAGCCCCTTGGGCGTGAAGGAGAGAAGAGAAGAAGTGAGAGAGAGTTAATATATATCGAATATATTAATTTATCGATTAATTCCAAATTATCGTTCTCTCTCTTTAATTAATATTTTATCCCAGATAAAATATCTCCGCAATTAATCTCAGATTAATTTTCTCTCTCATCATATTAATCCCAGATTAATAAAGTGCGAGTCATACGTCATCGGCGAATCTTCGGAAGCGACCCATGAGATCCCCGGATATGTTGGCAGTAAATCCGGTCGTCGGACTATCCGAACACGTAAGTACCTAGTACTACGTTTGTACCGATTTACAAGACAAGGTTGGCTTCTAGCAAAGCGCCATGCCTACCCAATTCTCTAGAAATATCCTTACAGGAATATGTGATCTATATCAGGCGTAGTATACGTAGTATTGCGTATTTCGATCCAGTATCGGATGTCACGTGCAAGGCCAGGGGCTGGAAATGTGTCTGCCCCGTACGAAACATATATCGGATGTCTGGTAACTAGTCTCTATAATCGGATAAACATGACCTAGTCATAATATCCCGATAGTTGCAGCATATAAGAGAACGAGTTCCGTATCCTACGTGATCATCATCTCCACTATTACTGGAGTGATACTTCCATCTCGACATCACACCCAATACACTACGATTCTCAATATACCCAGAAGAGGCGTACACAGAACCTGTTAAAGCCCTAGACGACCAAAACCAAAGTACATTGATTGTCGCAAGTATTAGCGGTGCAAGTCTCAGATTAAGACCAAATACACCTACCCTGATTCGGACTTCCATAGACACATAGTAATACTACCAATGGAATTCCGAGGGGTCTATCCAGAGCGAAGCTGTTTTCCGTACCATCGGTAAAACACAACCTCCTACTACACTTGCATGAGTATCATATACCCAAATATATGAGAACTATGTTGTTATGCCTTCACAACGCGCACAAGTGTAATACTAGTCTTTTTCGCATTATTGATGTCCAATCTCGATAATACTATGACTAGGGATATTTAATGATTAAACCTTCGTGGATTGATACTGTCTCATATCATCTCAATCCAGGAACTAATCATATTGACCTTTCATCATTTATACATATCGGTGATCTAATCACAAATGATAAAAGAGCAATTTCCTTTGTCACATGGTTAATTTGTACAACAACACCATGATCTGTACAAATAGTGACGCTATGGGTCATAACTATCCAACAATCTCCCACTTGGCCTATAGCCAGTCACTCAAGTGTCCTACACTCGAACTATGTACGGTTCGCTCAAATTACTGAGAAAAGACTTTCGTCAGCGGATTTGCATGATTATCATCTGACGCGATTTATTCGATCATCACATCGCCACGATGTATGATCCGAACGAATCAGATGAATAGTCGAAGTATATATCTGGATCATTGATGAGAACATTAATTCTTAAGCCTGCGCTGTAGCCTAGCTCAGCCGATAACAGAATTATATCTAATATAATTAGATTTTATTATCAAACCAGAAGGCTTCTATTGCTGCCTCAGCTGCAGCAATAATCCACTATTATTGTTTATTCGGCAATAGTATCTTGCTCAGAAGATTTCTAGCTCATTGTTCTGTTATTAAAACTTTATAGTACCGTTGTTACGACTTATAGTCGGTTATTTATTGATTTGGAAACTTGCAGCAATGAACCCAATCACTTCAAGTTCTCATTTTCCATAGTATAAGACAGCATCTTTTGTTCCTCTAAGATACTAACAGATGTTCTTAACATCAATCCAATGACCATCACTTGGATTGGCCCGATTGTGACTCCATATGCTCAAAGCGTATAAGACACCAGGTCACGTATATTTTTCAATGTACGAGTTCTCGGAGAGTGTTAACAACTTTAAATCTATCCCAGTAGATCTTTATTCCTAGAATAAATGTTGTTTCTCCAAAGAATTCTACGGAGAATTTTCTCGAAAGCCAAGCTTTCACACCGATTGTATTATGGGAATATCATTTCCAAGAAATGATATATCATCATTACATAGGATATTCACTGTCAGTGCGCTCCCACTAACCCTCTTATATACACAAGAATCATTTTCGTTTTGAATTAAATCATACACCATTATGATTACATCAAAACGATAATTCCAAGAACGCTATGCTTGATTCAATCCATCCATGGATCGAATAACCTGCAAACCTTGTTCGCTAGTTTTGGTACGACAAAACCGTCAGGATGTTGTAAACATCCTCCAAAAGGTTTCCGTTAAGGAAAGCAGTTTTGGCATTCAGCTGCCATATTTCATAAATGAAATATGCAGCATTAGCAATCATTATCCAAATGGATTTATCGTGGCAACATGTAAAAGGTTTCGTTGTAATCGACACAATGTTAATAACGATACCTTTTCGCTACAAGCCTAGCTTAGTACGTTTGTATGTTGCCTTCCATGTTTGTCTTCCTTGAAGATTTAATAGTACCAATAGGCACAATGCCTTGCGGTACAACAACTAGTATCCAAACTTGGTTGGTATACATGGAATCCATTTCAGATATCATGGCACTTTGCCATAATGGAGAGTCGATACCTTGTATCACTTCCTCATACGTAGTCAGTTGGTATACCTCAATAAGATAGTCATCTTTATGAGTGTAGATCAGAAACCCATACCCCAGGTTGTTTTCTGACTCTCTCCGACTTACGCGGTTCTTGTGTATTTGAAGATTATTGGTATAGTATCATCATTGATGAACTATTTGTGTTCCATTAAGGAATCGGTGCCGGGAACAGTATTACTCCGATTTTCATCGAGTTTTACTTTCCTCCCACTTACCACTGGATTTAGGTATTCCTCTTAGGAAAACCGCATGGTGAGAAACAATTAAATTATTCTCTTGTGAGTTGTATAAGTACTATACTTTGGTATCCCTAGGATAACCTACAATTAGACACTTATCCAATTTTGGTTCTAGTTTGGTATCATCCAAACATATGCCTAGCAGACCCAAATCTTCAGGAATGAGAAAACCCAGTTTCTTTCCTGTTCATATCTACTATGAAGTCTGTCAAACAGATTTTCATGGAACCTTATTCTAAATAAGTTCTGCACTGTTTATGCATATCCGTTGAAGGAAATGGTAGCTCAGAGCGAATCATGATTAACCTTATCATGTCCAACAAAATCCGATTTCTCAGTTCGGACACACCGTCAAATTGACGTGTTCCGGGAGGAGTCCTCATTGAAAGAATACTATACTCTTTCAAGTATATGAGAAACTTATTGCTTAAGTATTTTCATCATGGTCTAACCGTGATGGTTTAATATTTTAGCCGATCTGTTTGTCTATTTCGTGTCGAAACTTTAAAAGTTTCTGATTTGTGTTTCAAAAGAAACACATAACCATAATGCGATGCCACATCCGTAAAGGTCACGAAATATTCATATCCACCTCTAGCCTAGCTAGACATGGGCCCACTTGCTTCACTATGAACTAAGGCTAACAGATCGGTGGCATTTTTCACTTTTACCAAGTAAAGGTGTTTTAGGCACTTTGCCCAATAAACTAGATTCGTAGTCTTTATTTGATTGGAATCAAATTTGTCCTAGTACCCACTCTTCGAAAGTGTGGATATACGAGTCTTATTTAATTGTGTCCCAGACAACTATTCCACTTATAAGTCTCAACTGATTAACTTAGTTTAAGCTATTTGTTTGTCATGTTATACGTTTGAGATTTATTTATATTCAAAATATAAATATTGTTATTCACATCTAATGTGTTTATCTCAATATCATCTTTATAAAATAAAACACTTTAGTGTTCTAGAATATAAAGGTATATTCGCAACGGATTATACTCTTATATAGAGATAATGTATCTAGTCAAACTAGTTACATTGTAACAGTTTCCTAATTTAAGTACACATCTGAATGGTAGTTCCTAAACTTAGGTTTCTACGGTTAAAACAGCGACTTTCGTCCCGTTTCTGATTCGTAGATAAATCTCATCTGAAGTTAGTATCTGCTCATAGCAGATTCTGCACACCAGTACATAATTTATGTACCACATCCAGTATTTAAAATCCAATTTTAATACTAGCAGTGAACATATTTTTGACAAACATATTTGAAGTCGGAGCCTTGCCCATCTTCAATCCTCATGTCTGCCTTGTCTAAAACGGCAGTTCACGCTTCCGTGATCTCGTTTGCCACAATTTAGGCAGATATTTTGGGATATGTCATTTGTCTTCCCAGAAGATTATAATGATTTTGCTTTGCCCCCTTTTCACACTCCAGAAGCCATTGGCCAAGCTTGGCTTCTGGAATATTGAAGTAAGTAAGTGCGCCTTGCGCTTCTTGCCTTATTGCAAACTTTAGCTTTGTCTCTTTGAGAATTTCCATTATCTTTCAAAAAGTTACTATTGAAATTTAGTACTTTCTAAGATCTTAGAATAGATCTATGAAGATCCTTCAATTTCAATATCATACTATAGGATCTAATCCTTAGTTCTGATTAAGAAATTAAGGAGTCTATTTGGCAAGCTTAATGGATTAAGCACTAAAGTTATCATCACATGAATCTTCGAAAGATCATGCTCCACTATTTGCTTAACTCTGGGGTTAGGCCTAATATGTTATTTTATCAAATAAAGTAACTTATTAGTTTCCAGGACCATCCTGAAATTTTATTCCAATTTGAAAATTAAAGTCGTTTAAAACATTTTTCACCCAGGATTATGTTTTAAACACTAATCTTTCATTATCTTGATTCTAATAGTCCAACTATTTAATCAACGATTTTAGGTACTATTTTATAATGATTACTATAGTCCAACTATATAACCAACTATAATTTAATAGGTTAAATTCACTTATATTGATTACTATAATCCAATTATAAAATCAACTATAATTGAAATGGTTAATTCGAATATATGATTACTATAATCCAATTATATAATCAACTATAAATGAAATAGTTTGAATACAGTCCAACTGTTTAATTAAAACAACATTAAATATTAGTCCAACTAATATATTAATTTATATTGACGAAAAATTTGAAATGAGCGTGTATGGCAAGTAACTAAACGAATATTGCAAATTTAATTCTTGCCTCTCACTATTTTCGGCGAGCCTCTAACCCTCTGTGGAGTACTCGGAAACATTGTTTCCTAGTGGGCTAGGATCCCGTTAATAGCACACAATCTTGACCTTTGGCCAACAAATTGTATGATAAAACTAGGTAGTAGATCTCTAAGATCAATTGGATCTCATCCAATTCCTAGATCCAGTAGGTAGACATCCAAGTCCGAAACATATATCTTATATATGCCAATATATCCAATATATTCCTAACCTTTTTCC